>LQNK01000075.1:205505-218930 GCA_001586405.1 Phoebis sennae
GTGTGTAGAGTGCTCCTAGGAACACCTTAGTCAAGGTTAGTAAGTAAATATAAAAATGAAAATATAAATCCATACAAATTAATTTTTGTAATTATATTGACGGAGTCCTCATTTTCAAAATGCTTTTCTCGTACAATTAAAATCATTCCATGTTTTCTTGGGGCACGTCAGTTTCGGATGACTACTGAACCGATTTGGATGAAACTTTACGGAGAATTTATTTGAAACCCAAAACAGGACACAGGATAGCCTTTATCCCGGAAATCCCACGGGAACAAGAGATATACGTGGATGAAACCACGGTGCACAGTTAGCTAAGAATATGTCATAAAAATCCATATACAAATAAACAGAAGACTTCCTTTATATTCACTACTTGACATCACATTCAACGCCTATAAGACCTAAGCAAGAAGTTTTTAGACGAGTGGTACCGTTCTTTTGTTAATACTTTGTGAGTTAGGTCGAATGATTTGTAAGATTCCTAGTACTGTATAGTCACAGAATACCTATCTACTTATAACATTGAACGAGTCTTGTAAGACTTAAGTAAGAAGTTTTAGGCAAGTAGTTCCGTTTTTCTGTTAATACTTTGTAAGGCGGATGGAATGAGTTGTTTATAAGATGTTTTCTCCACACGAGAATTCGGAAGTTCAGTAATTCGGCTTTAATGTTTAAGTTTGGTCTGTTGATGGCCTATTTTATTTGCATGTCTAACTTATTTGCTTATAAGATTAGAATACTCATTTTATATAGTGGAAGACTTTCTAACAAGATTTATATAATAACAAACATTTTAAAAGTAATGCATGATTTTAGGCTACTATTTGTTTTTTACATAAACACTAGCCGCGTCCTGTAGTTTCACCCGCGTAATTTTTGATCCCTTGGCAATTCCGGGATTAAAAGCCCATATGTTATTCTGAACCCTTATTTATATGTTAGTTTCATTATACTTGGTTCGGTGGTTTTTGTATGAAAGAGTTACAAACACACAGACATACATACTCAGAAATTTTCGCATTTATAATATTAATAGGATTATTTATCTTTCCTTAATAAATAAATGTGCAAAATATGTATGTGGTAAAAAATCTTTAACATTTCAATATGAATATCATTCTAAATCTGTACTTTAAATAGAAACAATCCCTTCCTTCAAACATCTGAATTTGAATTATAATAACAACAGACAAATATTATTTTTGGTTACAACACGCAAACGTTTTACCATAAACATAAAAAATTGCGATCCGCATTTGCATTTGTATTAAAAATCCAATCTGATATCTGGCATTGTATGCAAATATTTAATCTAAGCCAATGGTATCATAAACATTTACTAAGTATATACATATAGGGCGGAATTTAGTAGGACACTTTCGTACTCTTAAATTCTTAATACTGTAGAAGAAATTTTTACTCATACGATATATTCTTTTATTTTTGGAAAGAAAGGTAACTGTATTCAAAGATTTTTCCTTCAGGTGTAATAACTAAACATTTATGTGACTAACCAGCTTGTATATAATAATAACAATTAATGCATTCGGTAAATCATTTATGCAAATAAACGTAGGAAAAAACGCATTATAAGAAAAAGTATATTTGCAAAAGCTACTCTTAATTTACCAGCACTATTTTTACACTGATTGAACTAAAGCAATGATAACCGGAACGCACACCTACTGCGTTGGGGGGGCTGCGTGATGACGTCACGGTGGAGGGCGATGGCCTATTATCATGTATTAACGCCAGAACGAGACAGAATATAGGCCAAGCACCGACCTACCTTCCGTTAGATGTGGCCCGTAGAGGCGCCGACGTCAACGTAATAAGGTCGTGAAAAATGCCCCTCAAATTATGCATCAATGATTTTATTTTATGCATTAAATTCTGAGGCTACTAATAAAATAACGAGCTATGAATGGAAGTCTTTCAGGGCAAATCTTTTCAGATCTGTTTAAAGTGATTAACGGTTAGACGAATTTGAATAGAAGTTTACTTTTCTAAAAAGTAAATTTTATGCAAAAACTACGTTCAAAGTGTACATAATAGATGGGGTAACGTGGGTATATTTAGTTTGTAAACATGTATATTAATAACTAGCCTCTTTAAACGGTGTGTTTATTTAGGATATAAGGTCATAGTATGAAGGGTATATAAGCATTTCTTAAGACGTTAATATGTGATGCGCGAGCAAAGACATCCGATATATGCATAATAAAATTTATAAAGGGATCAAAAGTTTTCAAGTAAGTAATTTTCCTTAAATAACGAACCATAAATAAAATTGCTTTGTGTATTGTTTTGCCGGCTATTTCGGGAGTGAGGCATGCGAGGGCCGTAGAGTGAATGAGCCTCTAGCCCTCCATACAGCACTCGTTAGAAATGTAGCGGGTATCATGTTTTTATAAAACGCTTTCATTTCCCAGCTATTTTTAAATAATGTGAAGATACCAAGATACATGATCTTGGTCGAGAAAATTGAGTTTATATTTAATGGTATGATAAGGCGCTAAAATAACTTTTATGAGAAGCTAAGTGTCCATAGAATTGTATCGCACGCATCGGATTGATTATTTGTAAACAAAATGCGATCCGTACGATATGAGATGTGCCCAATATAGACGATATCTATGGGCGATTAGCTTTACAGTATGATTGTCATATTTTACCTTCGATGTGTATAATGACTAGTGGCCTCGCGTTGTAATGTATAAATCAAGACCTTTCATTTGATGCCATACTCAGCTATATTCATATGAAAATCACTANNGTTACCCCCCACCCAATTTCGCTCATCTTTGAATTCGAAATTTTCTTTTGCCAAAACTATACGCCTATGAAATTTTATCAAGATCGGATAAACGATACTCAAGTTATCGTCGGACATAGTTTCTCATACACCCGCTCGGCCACCACACACATACACCCGCTCGGCCACCTCGCTTTGCTCGTTTAAAATACAATAGAGTCATAACTGAATAATATTAAGTTACAAAAATCGCATGAATTTCTTTTCAATAACGGAACGTAAATCAAAAATTAATGAATGGCGAAAAATAACGTTAATCTCAGTGTATTGTTGCCGGCTATTTCGGGAGGAACACGCGAGGGCTATACTCGTGGAGTGAATGAGGCTCCAGCCCTCCACACGGCACTCGGTAGAAATGTAGCGGATAATATCATGTTTTTATAAATGTTTTCGTTTTCCCGCTATTTTTAATTAGTGCATCTTTGAGGTCCATTTTTTGTTTGTAATTAAAATCTAATCACAGAATTCTTTAGAACTTCATTCAGTATTTGAAAAGTAATTATTTTTTTTATTTATTACTGATAATATCTACGTTGTTTTGAATTCATCCGAATTGATAAGCAAGTCGAATAATCATTTCAAATATTAAAAAGTATTTTTCATTCGCTATTTTAAATCTTCGAAAGAATTTTATAGAAACATTCGATATATTAAATTTCTTTTTATTCTTAGTTTTATGTAAAGCTAAATTGCAAATCCCATCAACGCTCCCTAGAATAGACGGTTTATCTAGTGTAGGGTTAAGTTGATCATTAGCTCGCTGCTGAGGGCGCATTTTATAGCTTACTAAAAAAATATGAAGGAAAAACTAAGCATTGAAGAGCTATATTACTAAAAAGTTTACTTAGTTTCGTTCACATCGTTTTTTACAAAAACATATCAGTTCTCATCAAATCTTACAGGGATTTTGATAACAAATCATAATTGATTATAAAATAATAAATACTACAGACAAATGTATCCGTCGTTAGGATATTGAAATCAAAGTAAGTGCAAATAGATAGATTTTTGTATCAATAGGGGAAGGGATAGATAGAATATTGAAAACGGCCGTAAGACAACTGTCGTCACAGTCACCCGTGACCACACTCGCTGTAAAATGTAATCGCGCTTAGAATCCTCAAAGAAGTATTTTATTTAATACTAGCTTTCCGCCCGCGGCTTCGTACGCGTGGGCTACTAATTTCTGTATTTTTTGGAGGCGCACAACAAAAGTTGTACGGTTGTACGACCGCTCATATATGCGCATGTCTATAGTGTTTTTTATAATTTTCTATGGAAATAGGTTTCACCAAAATCTCAAAGATTTTGGTATCTATAGAACAAACATATTGCATACCAATTACTCTTTTTGAAAAATATTTAATGTACAGAAATGGTTCGGTTACTGTTTTATTATATGTATAGACTATGTACTTTTTCATCACCGCTCTTTATAACAAACTAGCAGTTTATTTAGTGTAGGGTTAAGTTAATCATTAACCCGCTACCGAGGGCGCCTTTTTATAGCTCACTTAAGTCCTTACCCTTATAAATTCGTATTAGCTAAATTACCAAGTATTCTTTATGTCCAATATTAGAGTTTTTGTAACAAAATCTAAAGTAAATGTATACTGAGATATTATTAAAGTTAAATATTTTATCGATCTTTTAATACGATGTTTTTTTAACTTTCGTATTAATTTTCGATTATCAACAAACATAATCATCACACACACAACTGATACTTAAAGA
This sequence comes from Phoebis sennae, assembly GCA_001586405.1. NCBI lineage: Eukaryota > Metazoa > Arthropoda > Insecta > Lepidoptera > Pieridae > Phoebis > Phoebis sennae. The sequence continues at coordinate 210,058 of LQNK01000075.1, forward strand.
GCGATTTATTTTATACAGAAATTTCATGTAAATCATCATGTTTCATAGCAACAAAGTATTTAAAATTGCCGCTCAAACAACTTCCTATTAATTTCATACTTAATGACAGCGAGACAAAAGCTTTGTGACGTCACTCGAGGCCGGTTTAAACTGGTGTCTAATGAAACTGGGGCTTTAAAGTTTGATTTAAATTTTTAAGCCTCATAATATTAGTATGGTAGAAAATTAAGCTTACACGAACATCGTTAAGCCGTGAAATTGTGTCGACGAATTATTTTTTGAAATTGTAAATAACACTTATTTCTGATATATTATTTTTCTATTCATCACGATGTAAGGGTATGTCAGAAAGGTTTCTAGGTATCTACTACTAAAATTAGTAAAAAATGACACATAACGATCGCTATAATCTCACGAACGTATAGATCCAAACATAGTTTTTGTGGAAAAGGTTAAAACTGGTATAAAGAAAAATGTTCCCTTTTGACACATTACATTTATGTAAGCCCGAGTACATTTTGGAAAATTTAGCTTCTATAAGTGCACATCGCTAAGCCGCGAAATTGCGTCGACGAATTAATTTGAAAATGTAATTAAATTTTTATTCAGTTTTTATGATGTAATTTTCTATGAATCCGAATAGATCCGCGTAATGACAATAAATAAAGCAGATTTTGTCTGAAAGTGTAACAATAATAACAAAATGCTGCTTAATTTAATTAATTTTTAGACAAAAGGTAATAAAAGTAGTGATGATAAAACGCTAATAAAAGTACAAACAGCTGAATATATAACATTTTCCATTTTGAAGGACGATTAGAACTGGTATGAAAATAGAAAGATAGAAGAATAGAAGTTCAAAATCAAAATTTATGACAGAATTTTATCCAAGCACTGGTAGAAAATTAATATTTTATGTGAATATCGTTTAGCCGCGTAATTGTGTCGACAAATTAATTTTTGAAACCGTGTAAATCAAAGTTACAACATTTCTTTATGACACAATAATTTTTGGGTTAATTAAATCGTACAAACGTGTTAATTGAACATTTCATTATGTCGTGTATGTTACGAAGTTTTAACTCAGTATATCAAAATGAATTTTGAAAATATAATTATCCAGGCCTTCTATTAAAATTAATTAAGAAAATTTAATTATCACAAAAAAACACGTTTTCCAATATTTCCTTCTGCGATATCATGCCTACGAAAAATAATATATTATAATATTATTATGGTAACTATTTATGATTAGAACAGTGTTATCATAAACAAAAAAAATTACAACTATTTTACTTTCCAAATTTTTAAGTGTCACTTCAGCAAAGCGTAATTCGCCATCTGTGTTTGATTTTCATCGGTATTTCTTTATTTAATTTTAAGAGCATTAATTTCGTTTTCAGCATCTTTAATCATCTCTAAAATTACATTTTAAGAAAGGCTGTAACACCGACCTCTCATAAGTGCCGCCTCAGACGCGCCGCCATCCTTATCTTGTCCTGATAACAATCTCATTTCACTACAAATCACTATCAGTTTCAATGTATACTGTTCGTCTCGATTATTAAAATCTTATTTATACAAACAAATGTAGGTTATCCTGTGGTTATCGTCGAGCATGTGACTGATAACTGGCGGCAAAGACTTTTGTCAATAATTGAGAAAAGGTGAAAGTTCTATTATGTAAACATTGGTCAAATGTTAAACTACTGAATAAAAATGCAACGTTTCTTAACTCAATATAAATTTTATAATTTTCATAGTAAACGCAACACATTTTTAAATTCACTGTAATGAGTAACTCTGACTTTCATACCGTTTTGTTTTCATTCTAAATTTAAGTTACTCCTTTTTTTGTTGAGGTAAACTTGATCCTTTTTTATTTAAAAAATAATATCGAAAAATAATATGATATGTTACATTCATTTTCATAGAAAACTAAACGCCTATTCAAATCTATTATAATGCGTATTTCTACCTCTCACACAATTTTATTTTCATTCTACATTGAGGTATTTTCTTTCTCATTGTGAATATCTATATAATATAACATTTCCCACACTTAAAGACCACTCAAACCTATGAAAAATGTATTACCTGCATTTAAAATCGATAAATATTCCTCGGAGAGTTGACCAAGACTCCGATTCATTATGAATTGTAATAAAACACTTAAAAACGATCAATATTCGTAAGTTTCACAATAAATAAAATACACTTTTTCACAATCACTTAAAGATTAAACTAAAAAATTTGCGTAGTTTTCCATATCCCATTCACAAGGAATAAATTCTTTACGTTCATTGAAATAACTATCATTAAATACACTTGCTATGAACGTGGAATTTCATTGCTTAATGTCTTTGTACTATCAGTAAATAAGAAACTCCTTATATTCGTATAGCAAAGGATAATAATACACATAAAGTTAACGGCATGTCCGACTGTGTCCCGATAATATACTAACTTTTTTATACCTATTAAATTCGTCTCGCAATACTTATATTTGTTTTTATAATGCGATAAAAAGTTATTTACATTATAATGTACGATTATTTTACGTTTGAAAGACAAAATAAAAATAAACATTGTTCGATTATCAGTGTTATAGAATATTACTTCAGAGTTGATAGTAAGGTAAAATAATAAAATTTAATGAATTAATAAACGCAAAGCCAGCAAGCAAATTCTTATTAACGCTAATATTTCACAAAGAGTCTTAGTTCAGTAAACTCTGTTATCTGAACAATGACTATAATAAGTTTATAATATGGCGAATGGTTTATAACTATGACTAATTCATGTTTTACTACTGTACGTACTTTGAATTCTTTATTGCGTATAATTTATGTTTTTATTTGTTTTAGTTTTATTATGTATTTAGAAATTTTAACAATTTGATTCCGAAAATATCACATTCATATGGGTGGAAGTCATAAGCCGATAAGTGAATAAAATATAATAGTACAGAATAGTTTTTTTAGGTTTAAATATGATCTCTGAAATAAAATTTTATTATTGCACATGCATTTGTAATATCAGTCTCAAATTCGTAGATGAATCAATATTTTTATCCAACTGTTATCGTTGATAAGAAAAACAAAACAATAACTGGAAGTATGAGGTAAGGAATTTATCATATTATTTTTATAGATAAATACGAAATCAATATATAAATAGTTCTCTTTAATATTTTAAATTATGAAGCAGTGTATGGCACTATAAAAAATACATCTTAATTTAATATTATAAGCAAATTTCCATTCAATAATATTTTAAGCAAATTTTCTGTACAGTTGAAGTCTGAATTCATATTTCGTTAAAATTTTCCTTTCTTAATAATGTTTTTATGGGACGTTTCATAAAAAACATATTTACGATGTTTTGTTCTGTGGATGCTTGCCAACTTTCTTAATCTCGTGTTCGGTGACTTGACGCTGACCTTGGGAAGGGAGTTGAGAAATATTTGATTTAAGATAAGTGCCGAGTTTGATATTATCGTGTGTGGTAATATTATGTACGTTGACGATTCTTATATTTTGTTTGGATAAACATTTCAGTTCGTATTTATTACCAGTGTTTGAAAATATCTATTCTTATTTTATCTTTTAGTTAAGTGACGTTTAGAGATATTAATTCCATGACAAACTAATAACGCATTTACCTCCAACGAGCCGCGCTCCGCGGTTTCACCCAGGTATATGATCCGTTCCCGTGGGATTTCCAGGATTAAAATAACCTTCGTCTCGTCCTAAGCTATCTCCCTACAATTTTTTTGCTGAATTGGTCCAGCAGGTCTTGAATTAGAAGAGTCAAACCCAATTTTAATAAGTCAAATTTAATAATCAAAGTTAATTATTATTAACCGACTTTTAAAAAAAAGGAGGAGGTTATCAATTCGACCAACAGGTTCGGAGGTTATCAATTCAAACATTTTTGTTGAAATCTATACAAAGTCAGTGCCTTTATCTATTTTCGATTTAACAAGATTTTGCACCGACTTTGTATAGATTTAAAGAAAAATTAAATAAAAGTTATTTTCTATTTTTAGAGCGAGGAAGTCGGTTCTATTTTTTGGCAAAAATTTTTATTTGAGTTTTTTATTATTATACCTCTTTATTATACTAAAATGATTAACACATTCATCTCAAAAGTACATTTTAGAATACAATACTTATAATGAATTCAAATACGAAGTTTAGAGTAAAACAATAAATAATGCGCGACGAAAGGTTGGAAACGAAAACAAAGTTTTACAAGGAGATTTAGATCTTTAAACCTTTAAGCTTGCCGTAGACTTTGAGTTCTTAACTTCAATATTTAACACGAGGTAATTAAGCTGTGGGTATGAAATGTTTTTACATCGGGGGGTTTCGGTCGGTGCAAGTCCAACATAACCCTCGTAAAAAAGGCAAGTGGAACAATTAAGATTATGCTGTTAACCTGATGCGGACTACCTTTGTGCAAGAATACCAGTACCAGCAATAAAAAGTCGGCGGTGACACGACACTTTTTATATTATGCGGGAGCATAAGGAAAAGATTAATGGAGGGAAGACAGTTAAGGAAATAGGATAGGACAGGAGGGGAATGGGAATTCGGGCCACGGCGTCACCACCTATCGTACGAAACACACAGTATGATACTGGTTCGCCCCGAATTTCTCTTGTTTATGGTAAATTTCCCGGTGCATGCTTGGCCCAATTCGTGCTTTTGTAGACAGTACTTTCTTGTGGTAAATACGGTTAAAACGCTTTTTAGGGGTTCTGTAATCCAATAATATTCTTGGAATAACCTATTTGCGAATATCAAAAGAACTTATATTGAAAATTATTGGTAGAATATAGATGAAAATTGAATTCTATGAAACAGCAAATAAAGCGAAATCAGGTCAATTATTTTCCAAGTATGAAATTCCATACTGAAAGAGATGCATGTACACTATACGTGGGCTATTTGTAGATGGGTTTATACAATTAAAATTATTGACAATATTGTGACAATTAATTAATGCCGTAGGTATTATTCGTATAAAATGTGTTTTTTTATTGGAAAATTATTATTTTAACTTCATACAGAATATTGTTTTATTGTTTTTAGTAGTTTCGCTCTCCAAATGTCACACTAAGGGGCACTGAAAATCGGCCTTCTAGTCACATAGAGGCATACACATGCATTATTATGGTTGTAAGTAAGAAAAATGTAAGATGTAGTCTTGCAAACAAAATGTACGAATCCATAACTTGCTTAGACTAGCTTAATGTTAAGTTTGTCTAAGCAACATACACTATATTAAGAATTTAACGTAGTTTCCTAACCCATTCATACCTATACAAACCTTCCTGAATGTGTGGCATAGTTGCGCGTTGTAAGCGAAGCATACAATTAGATTAGTAGGGTTTTACCCACTTAATCCGACACAATTAATGTGGCTTTCACCAGTAAGGCACCTTCATGCGTCGGGGCGACGTTTTGAATGGGCCGGGGAGTAGCTTGACCTCAAGGATAAATGGTTTTGACAAGTGTAAGAGGAGTCTATCAACCCGTTGGTAATTAAGGGTTAGTGGAATGTCAGTGTTAACTACGCATTTGTATGATGTGAAATGTACGGTTCTCGTACCTATGTAGCGTTAAGTTGAAAATTATTTAGTTGATATTTTGAAATTGATTTAAGATATTTTGTAATTTTTATTTGGACATTTTTGAAAGTGATTGCAGTAATGAAGAAATTATAGCATCGTATCTTAAACAATATTTTATTTATTTGGAAATATCAAGTTTATTCAACAAATAAGTGTGACTTGCTGCTGAAAGCACCATGCGAGATTCCTGAATTAATTTGAAATAAAGAGATAATAATTTTTATTACGTAGTTAAGATTTTAAACGAAGCTCATGTTTAATATGTTGTATAAACTTAAAAGTTTAGAAATCGAAGGCGAAAACTATTGTCCAGTATTTCAATGAATAGATTAAAGTTTTAGAAGAAAACAATATAGCACTATGCTTCTACTGGGCTTCGAAGGCTTTGGTATAAAGACATATTTCTTAGGAAATAAATAACAGTGTATTATGTTGTCTTCATCATTTCTCAATAAGATCTATCAAGCGATAATCATTGAACGATAACAATACCAAAGCAATCGTAGATCAATGTCTATTACAAGCAGATTATAACAGACACGCAAAAGCCGCGAAATGTGGCCGATAACACATGCTCCCAATCCCAATCGATGCACTTGCTATCACTCACATGATTCGATACAGATCTGCCACAAATTACATTATCTCGATATTTTTATTATTGGGAATCAAACGGCAAATCATGATAAGGAATGTTTTTGGTGCCGACAATAAAGATAGATGAATGTGACGCATCATATGCAATTGACAAATACTCGTTTTAGAAATTTACGCAGTTTATATTCAGAGAGTTGATACAATTTTTGGGTTGGTGTTTGGGGCAAGCTGAATACGTGTATGATGCCTCTCCCATATTATACCACGACATGGAACTGCATATCTGGCTGGTGTATGTGTGTTTGTTATTCTTTCACGCAGAAATTACACAACCGATTATGATAAAAGTTGATACATATGGGTAAGGGTATAGACTAACATAATTCAGGCTAATTTTAACCCCGGGGTTGCCACAGGATCAGAAGATACGCGGATAGTTGTTAAAGTCTAGTTAGAAAAGAAAGTCAAGTTAGTTTGTATATATGCAAATTGCAGCTCTTTTTAAGAAGTGGGGTTTACCCATTGTTATTCCGTTGTAATAAAAATACAATTTACAATTTTTAGATGTATAAAAAAAATGTTTATCATCATTATAATACGCAAATATCATATTTATATTTAAAGATATATTTCCAGTTAAAAATATTTCTTTACAATTTACTTACAAAAGCGGAGTATTAACAATGTATGGTTATTTTTTTAACAATTTCATATATGCTATAAAATATGCTTTCAATAAATAACATATTGTGTATCGTAATCTTAAAGATTCTGGCATCAGCTGAAGCGAGTATGTTGAATACAAATGAGACCTCATTCAATTAACTTATATTTGCGCGCTTTTCGGGTTACTCCGGATTGCTATATAAATATAGCTAAATATTTTTATTTAATCTATGCAAGTTAAAGTTTAAGTTTTCATCAACTATGCTTTTATAAGTATTTTAACCTTTCCTTGATTACATCTCTATTTAAAATGACGGATGTTGAGATTTTAATCGTTTACTTAATTAGCAAATAATATGGAGATTTTTTACTAGGTTTACCCTAAGAATTTTAACTTGTTTACTTATTAAGTATTGCTCGTTGGAGATTTGTGATGAAGAAGTCCGTGCGGGGATGCCATCAATATTTTAATTACAACATAAATATGAACAAACATTTGTGATGAAATTAAAAATACTCATAAAATATCTTTAAAATATTTAATGGCAGCCCCGGGGATATTTTTTTCTCTCGTCATAAATTCTCTAAGTAGGGGTTTTTTTAATTATTTTATCCTTTTAACATTATTAGTTCTCAACTTCGTGGGTTTTTTTTATGTTTAATTTTGTTTTTATTAAATATTGTATTATAACGTATTTTTAATAATAAAAGATCAAGGATAGTTTGGTTGGAATCAATATGCATGAAAAAGCAATACACAATAATTTTTGGAAACATTATATTAATTGGTTTTACCGAAGCTGCAAAATAACCACTAGAACTGTGCGCACTTTTATTTCATCTTTTATCAAAATATTAATCAAATCATATAGCTGGATTATAGATTTCTATAAAATTAATCGTGGAGGCAACAAGATAAGAAATTATATATTTTTTTCTTCGTATTTTGGCTTATCACAAATTTAGGGTTCAGTATGAATTTGAAATTTTACATTTAGATCTAAGAATAAGGAAATAATAAAAGGAAAACAACGTTATTGATATTATTGATTTATTTGTATTATCAATACTACGATTATTAAGAGGAAAGATTTGATTTTTTTTGTTGGTTTATTTGAATTGAAAAGGCTCTGTAAGCATTTGAGCGATTTGGATGAAATTTTGTACAGAGATTCTTTGAAACCATAAGAAAGACATTTTTATCCTAAAAATCCTACGGGAACGGGAAAAATACGAGGTTAATGACAAGGTTAATGACAAATTACTTTAATAGCTTTTAATCATTTCGAGAACAATGAATGTAAATATGTTATAAATTGGTGTGTCGTGGTGAACTCTGTCTTCATGCCGGACAAATCACTGTGATTTTTGGTATGTTTCCTTTTTTTAAAAATGTATATTTTCCTTTCTTATAAAATAAAAAAAAAATAATAAAAAATTGTTCGACGGAAATGTTTTTTTAACGGATTTAATAACGTTTTATTATAAATGATTATTATTATTGAACCCGACGTTTTGGACACTTTACAGCGAATGTGAAACGGACCATTTATTTTAATTTTTATTCAATATTGTTTGTTTCTTTTTATAGCAGAGCAGGCAAAGGAGCAAGTGGGTCACCTGATGTTAAGTGATCCCCGCCGCCCATGAACACCTGAAACACCGGGGGTATCACAGGTGCTTTGCCGGCCTTTGATGGACAAATACGCTCTTCTCTCAATAAACACAAGAAAATACTTTTAAAACAATTTGAATATAAATAAGATAAGTTTTCAGAACATTATCTTTGAATATCAGCGCAAGTTAAACCACTATAAGTCATTATTGGTATTAAACTGTTCTTTATCATTTGGAGCGGAGTATAAAGAAAAGAAAGAAAGAAAGATTTATTCAAGAACCACACAGAAAAAGACACAAATAATAACTTCATAACAAACAAGTAGCAGTGTGGCGTTGAAAGGGAAACTGC
>LQNK01000075.1:218958-234845 GCA_001586405.1 Phoebis sennae
GGTGTCTATAGAACATACATATTGCATACCAATTACTCTTTTTAAAAAATATTCAATGTACAGAAATGGTTTGGTTACTGCTTTATTATATGTATAGATATTATATGTATAGATGATTATTATTATTGAACCCGACGTTTTGGACACTTTACAGCGAATGTGAAACGGAACATTTATTTTAATTTTTATTCAATATTGTTTGTTTTTTTTTATAGCAGAGCAGGCAAAGGAGCAAGTGGGTCACCTGATGTTAAGTGATCCCCGCCGCCCATGAACACCTGAAACACCGGGGGTATCACAGGTGCTTTGCCGGCCTTTGATGGACAAATACGCTCTTCTCTCAATAAACACAAGAAAATACTTTTAAAACAATTTGAATATAAATAAGATAAGTTTTCAGAACATTATCTTTGAATATCAGCGCAAGTTAAACCACTATAAGTCATAATTGGGATTAAATTGTTCTTTATCATTTGGAGCGGAGTATAAAGAAAAGAAAGAAAGAAAGAAAGATTTATTCAAGAACCACACAGAAAAAGACCCAAATAATAACTTCATAACAAACAAGTAGCAGTGTGGCGTTGAAAGGGAAACTGCTCAGCGTATGCTGCTCCTACATTAGTCGCAGCGCTGATTTTCAGCAGCTCCCAATGACATAGTGACGATTGGGGAGATCATAAATAAATAGATTTACATACCATAATAGATAAATAATTAATTAAATAAATGAATACAGTAAAATATAGTGTAGATAATGGTCATAAATATTAAAATATTATATGTATATGATAGTAATAAAAATTATGAATAAGCAAGAATAAGAAAAGGACCTAGATATAATATATAATTAGATAACTTTATAAAGTTAGATATAGGAAATTTAGTTATGTTAAGCGACTAAGGTTGGTTTTGTAACTCGGTAAGCAGATGCTTTTTATAAAGATTTTTAAAGCCTGACAAGGATAAATGAAAATATTTTGCTCATTGCGTCGTGCTCGGGGGAGAGTGGACAAAATGCGGACCTTAGTTTTACTCTTATCGTTAGTCCTGGCTGCTACGGGTATGTTTTTTCATTTTCGATTTTACAAATGCTAAGTTTACTTTTTTTTTATAAAAAATGTTTGGTTATATGGTTGATAATGTCATATTTTTTAAGATGTTCAATATTTGGTATTAATCAAGCAAACCTTTAAGTGCATTCACCATGCATTTAAAGGGGTTATTAGGTATGGATTTCTACAACCAAAAAAAATTTTGTAATCGGTCCAATAGTTTTTGTGTAACAACATAATGGTAAGTTAGCTGTGCGAAACAGCTAGGAAATAGTAATGTTATAAAGAGGACAGTTTTGTTCGTCTGTTTAAACGCCCCAAAATTTTGAAACTGCTCTTTAGATTTGAAAATAATTTCTGATTATGACAAGCAAGTTCTAAAATTGCGTTTCTATATAAGGGTAAAACCGCAGGGTACAAATATATGTATGTAAAAGTATCTAGCATTGTAAAAAACAAGCGCAAACTAAAAAATACATACAATATTTTTAAGGTAGAGGTTTACTACAATATACGAACAAAATACAAAGGTTTCCTCTTTATATTATAACTTTCGACTATAGATCACAAAGTACGTATTTCGTACGTATCTACGTATTTCCTTGTTGCAGCTGCTTTGCAGCCCAGGCACCACAGGATTGTTGGTGGACAAGTTACTACCATCGACCGCTACCCGTTCGGGGTAGCTATGCTGTACTCCAGAACCGGCCTCAGTTTCGGCCAAGCCTGCGGAGGAACTATCATCAACAACAGATCCGTCCTTTCAGCTGCCCACTGCTTTTAGTATGTATTAACAGACAATGGGTGACTTATGTTCTTAAAATTAACAAACGTTTCCCTTTGCGCTAAAATTTACATTTGTTTTATAAAAATCATTGCTACAATTTGCTCATTAGAATTACTTTAAAAACGTGTAATGTAGTTGCCTGGCTTGTATCGCCATTGTTAGTGCATATTTTGAACAAACTTTATGATAGCCAATCACACAGTGTCTGTCTGTCTGTCGTGCTTCAAATTTCAGACACTGTGTGATTGGCTATCATAAAAATCGAAATTATAAAGACTTAAGAGTGACTTAAGAAACCTATTTATATTTACAATTATTTAGTTAAGAACTACTCTTTGAAAATATAAATGTCACTATTACTTTCTATACAAATACATAAAGCCACTTCGTTTTCAGCAATGAACCTGTAAGCCGTTGGCGTATGCGCGTCGGTTCCACCTTCGGGAGCAGCGGTGGGGTAGTCCACACCACCAACTACGTCATCATGCATCCCCAATACAATGACGACACACTTGACAGTGACATTGCTGTTGTCCGTTCCATCACCGCTTTCGTGTATAACAACAACGTGGCTCGCGGAAGCATCGCTAGTTCTAACTATGTCCTTAATGATGGCGCAGTTGTGTGGGCTATCGGATGGGGAATGACCGCGGTAAGTGCATGCATGTTTGATGTCTTGATTTACAGTTTTAACTCAAGCGCGTAAATTCACGACATTCATAAAATGAGATTCTGGAAAAATTACGGCTTATTTCAAGTAGATAAGTGCTCGATGCAAGTATGAATAGTAAGAGATATTATTATGTCTTTAAGTTAATTATTCCAGTTTTTAAAAACATTGATCTAATAAGGAAATTAAATGACAATAAGAATTTTAAAACTTGACGTAGATATAATCTTTACGTAATTTTATATCCGTAACCATTTTACTTGCAGGGTAACGGCCGCTCTTCCGACCAGTTGCGCGAAGTTCAAATCTGGACCATCAACCACAGTACTTGTCAGAGCCGCTACCGTGAGCTCGGTTTGAGTGTCACCGACAACATGTTGTGTTCTGGTTGGCTCGACGTTGGTGGTCGCGACCAGTGCGGCGGCGACTCTGGTGGTCCTCTGCTGCATAACAACGCGGTGGTCGGCGTCTGCTCCTGGGGCTTGGAGGAGTGCGGTCACCCCCGTTACCCTGGTGTCAATGCTGTCGTCTCCCGCTTCTCTAACTGGATAAGCTCCAACGCTTAAGTAGTTCGGTTGATACCGTACTTCTTATTTTATTGCTTGGTTATAATACATGAACTGATACTGATACTATTTATAATGTGTCTCAAAGTAATAAAATCTTTGTTAACAGTTGATTGTATTATTTTTTACATCTAAACTATACATGCATATATTTGTCGTGAGTTCGGTTTAACTGTGTTAAAATACATGTCTTACAGTAAATATTTGTTTTTGATAATAATTTTATTTGTTATTTCTCTCATCCAATCCAAAACTTAAATATAAATTGACCTAATTGAAGTTTAAAGCTTTACATTGAACGTACTCCATGATTAATAGATATTTATCTTATTTAAAAGGTGGAAACCTTTATTAAATCTAATTTTGTTCAATAAAGGGTAGCGCCATATAAAATCTGATAGCAAAAACTATTATCTATCTATAGTTGCACCTGTATATATTATTTATCAATTAGTTTTTATCAGCACAACTTATTATTGCCTTACATTTATGATAGGATTCAGTTTTTAGATGGAAAATGTTAGTGTCCTTAACAATATATTTGCTCGAAGCTTTTTATAATATGAGTGTATCTCTATGTTCGAATTTATTATTTTGACCTTCATAATTACCAATGTGTATGGCACACATAGGTGGGTTGTATTCTTATGTATTAAAAAAAATGCGTTTATTCTTTTAACGTATCTGACACAGTTAAATGTTTGTGGCCCTGGCTCTCTAGCTAGGTTAAGAGGGCCAGGTCCTTCCCAATGTGTGACTCAGTGTTAAACAGATATTTTTCTTATAATTATTGTGTTAGCCTTGCTTTAGTTATATTTTTTACATTAGAACAACACTAAGTTATAAAATGTACTTAATTATTTTTCAGTTAAAGAGTGCAAAAAATCTTTCTACATTGTTTATTTTTAACGCGAAATAACTATAGATATGGGATATTCTGCGTCATAGATAAGAAAGATACTAAAACATTAATTTAAAATAAACTATTTGACCATAAAATCTCATGACAATGACCATATGATCTCAGAAAACAATCAAACAAGAGCAGTAGTTCCTGAGAGTAAACAAACAAAGCACTCTTCAGCTTTACTTATTTTTACATTTATATTGAATTTTAATTGCTTAACGTATACAGGTAACTAGAAACCATGTATATACTACGAATTAAATAGAATTCATAAGTCCCACTTATTATTTATGCTATCAATAACTCAATGGTGTAACTATGTTCCTGATAAAAAGTTCAAACGACAGCAAAGTACTCATGAAATAATCTTTCATTATTTCTAAACAACAACGAAACGATTCATAATTTCTCAGGAATTGCGATATTCCTTTCATTTCTCTATTGTTTGTTATCAATTCGATGGCACTCTTGAATAAAGCACTCATTATATAAATAACTCTTCTAGGATCGTTCTACAGTTAGTTAGTATCTAAGCAAGATGAGTGCTACAGTTGCTTTCATCATCGGCTTGTTTTCAATCTCGGGTAAGAAATAAGAATATTTTAAATGATATTGATCATTCCTCTTCTATTGCTTTCGATCTGACAAAGCATCTGAAATTCTTGTCGTTGGGTTTATTCATGAGTTGGGGTTCCTCGTTTGTTTTTTTTATGATATGTCGTGAAGTGACTGACCGCAGCCCAGATGTCTTGCCGCTGCCGACTTGAAGGGAGGAGAGGGGATAAGGAGGGAATTAATGAAGGAAAATTGATATGAGATGGGAATAGAGCTCACCGTACGAAACACAGTGCGATACTGCTTCACGCCGATTTTCTACTGGGGGGGTGGTAATTTCACCGAGATTGTTACCTTTTGTAAAATACTCGGCTCCCACTCTTTTAAAAGAACGCGTTGCTTTTACGTAAAGTACAAATAAAAAAAGATTGAAGTCGCTTATCCACTTTTGGAGGATCTCTTATTGATGGACTGTTAGGAGGTTAGTCGTCTGTACTCAGTAAAGTGACGTTTTATATTTCACACTTCCATCAGTTACCGCGCCAAGAACATCACAGTTGGAACGTTACTGTGTTAACCACTGGACCAAAGCGGCGGTCTTAAATACAAATAAATAATGATTAATTGCATACTCTTTGACAGCTTTAAAAATAAACGATCGCAAACATTTTTGTTGATATTTTATTGAAATATAATTTTGATTTACAGTTGTGGCCTCACAGCAATTGAGAATCGTTGGGGGATCTACAACGATTATAAATTCATATCCATTTGTTGTTGCTGTGCTTGGTTCTACAGACAATGTTACCTTTTCCCAAACCTGTGTCGGCTCCATTGTTACCACAAGATCTGTTCTAACTGCGGCGAGTTGCTTTTAGTAAGTATTCTATGATCAATATAAAAAAAATCGTGTTGAAAATCAAGAGTGATACAGCGATTCTTGTATCGAGTCTTTATCGTTAATACAATAAATTTTGTTTCGGATAATTTTTATATTATCCGGATAACCATAAATTAGTGTTTTTTTATTGGCAAGTAATCCGGGTAGTGTGTGATATGCAAAATGTTTATGATTTTATCTATACTAATAATATAAAGGGGAAAGATTTGTTTGTATTGAATGGGCTCCGAAACTACAAAATCGATTTGCGGAAAATTTTGTTCAGAGAAACCTCTGGATAGTTTTTATCCCGAAAATCCAACGGGAACGGGATATATACGCGTGTGAAACCGCGGAACTCAACTAGTTATTGTATATTTCAAGATATTTAAGCGAATATGAGCCCGTCGCATACAAGATTTTCATGATCTTTCAGATCTAAATTTCAACACTGTCGATTTTATTTCAGCAGAGACAACAAACGTTTCTGGCGCATCAGAGTTGGGTCAAGCTTCGCCAACTCTGGCGGGAGAGTCTACAATGTTCAGAATATCATCATGTATCCCTACTTTAACTCCGTCACTTTGGACGGTGACATAGCCATCGTCCGAACCACCACGACAATTCAATACAACAATACTGTGGGAGCTGGAACGATTGCTGGCTCTTCGTATACACTGAATGACAACCAGCCAGTTTGGGCTGTTGGATGGGGGGCTACATATGTAAGTTTTCCATTAAAATAATATTTACTTAGTTTTTATCGTCCACAATTTGATCCTTTTTATTGATTCTATTTCGTTTTATTACAATGACATTCATATTACACATAATATAATTATCTACTTACTTATCTTACTCTTAAGATAAGAACAACAATATTATCTTTAATTGAATAATTTTGGTACATACTAAAATTACAAATACGTTTCACAGTACGGCGGCCCCTCCTCCGACATACTACGTCACGTTCAGATCTGGACCATCAACCTACAGACTTGTGCAAGCCGCTACAAGGCCCTGGGCTACACCGTCACTGGAAACATGGTGTGTTCCGGCTGGCTGGACGTCGGTGGTCGCGACCAGTGCACTAACGATGTTGGAGGACCGCTCCTCCATAATAATGTGATTGTAGGAATAGCTTCTTGGGGCTACGGATGCGGTTCACCAACATATCCCGGAGTTAACACTCGAGTTTCTAGCTATACTCCTTGGATCCAAGCCAACGCTTAATATTCCGATTTGGTTCAACATTTTTCAGTTTGAAAGTAAATGGATAAACGAATTTAGAACTAATAAAATGATTTCAAATGTAATTGTTTACTTTATTCATGTTAAAGGAGTAAAAGTAGTCCTATTTCTGATCCAATTATAAACTATGTGACATAATTCGAAGCTTGTTCATCCTTTTTTGTATGATTAAGTAACAAATATACAAACATACATATATGTTTTGAGCAAGTTATTCGAGGGAAGGACAACAGTGTCATTTGAAGCTTAATTTCCTTTCTGCCAAACTATTTTGTTTCTACATTAGCAACATATGTTTGGCAATATTGCGGTATGATTGATGTGGGTCTCGTTATGATAGGTAAAGCGACAAACTTTTATTGAGGTCCTTGTTGACGTGGGTACTTCGATAACCGATGAGCTAATTCCGGTGAATGAAATAGTTCGCTAACAAATTGGGTTTGGTAAACACAATATACTTTTTCATTGTTAGTTTATTACTTTGAAAGATTTTGAACTATAAATAACAAATAAATAAACTATAGATAGTTTTAATTAAATTTAGTAGACTTAGTTTTAATTAAATCTTGTTTAGCTTTTTGTCCGATTGGGTTACTAACATACGACA
This sequence comes from Phoebis sennae, assembly GCA_001586405.1. Classification (NCBI taxonomy): domain Eukaryota; kingdom Metazoa; phylum Arthropoda; class Insecta; order Lepidoptera; family Pieridae; genus Phoebis; species Phoebis sennae. The sequence goes on from LQNK01000075.1 coordinate 226,234, forward strand.
AACTTTCTTTTTTATGGTATGTAAAGGAATAGGTCCAATACCAATTCCAGTATGATAAAAACTTACTACATAAATTTTGAATTGCGCTATTTCTCGTTCAGTTATTAATAAGTACAATATATTATCATTGTTGAAAATTATTAGAACGTTGAGTTTAAGCGTAGTATGGTTTATGTTTGTTAAGGTAAGGTGTGATTAAGAAAACATGGTTAAAATGTGTTGAGTTATCCATAATACATTGAATAAATCTCTAAAAATTGTCTGCCCTTTACCGAAATTCATCGCAAGCTTAAATATATTCCAGATTTACCATCTCCACAAAATGCGAGATAAAGTACGTTTTGCAAAATGAAGTAATATTATTCTAAGCCACGTAAGGTTTAAGTAGAGATATGGAAGTATGCCAGCTTCATCGTTAGAAGTTTGTATCGAGAAAAATGTAAGTATTGAAAATGATTGCGGTCGTATTTCTGGTCAAAGTTTTAAGAACACATTTACGCGAAGTTGTATTATTGTTTTAATTTTATAAATGGGAAATAAAATGTATGTATTGTACTATACTATACTATAATTGTTATTTGTGTTATCTTTTGTATAATTTGTATTGGTATGGAAAATGTTTTCTTTAAGGGCAATTATATTTGTATACTGCCCATTCCTAAAGTATTGAATTTGTATAAGTATGACAGAGAATTCTTAAGAGATAGAATGGCTAGCGTTTGAGACTAAGACAACATTTTAGATACTTACTCATTTTTACTCATAAAAGATGAGCACCATAGTAAAACGGCAGTTAACATATTCATGCGATAAGTCTATACGGATATCGACCAAGAGCTAACTTTTGTAGTAGCTGGGGCTTTAAGTATTTCTGCAAATAATTGGTACTTGGGTCTACAAGTCTACAATGTAGTAGTAATAAATAATAAATAATAGTATAAGTTTTTGCTTATGAGCGGTGCATGTTACAACTTACATGCTTTAAGGGGGTTTGATAATTTTTTATCAGAACAAGCAAAAGAGCGCTACACATGAAAAAAATGTTAGAACAGACGAGGAGTGTTTGAGTGGGAGTCAAGTATAACTTAGGCACGAATTAGGCTAAGCTCATACTAGGAATCCCCCACAGGAAATCGGGGTGAAAGGGTCCTGTATTTCGTATGATGAGAAGGGACACCGGAGGCTTGTATTTCCATTTTACATCTCCAGTCTTATTCCTTTGCTTCTATCCTTTTATAAATCTTCTCTTTAAGTGCATTACTTTTGAGTTCATAGGTTCTGGTAATCACTTAACATGGAGTGAGCCGAATAACGTTTTTGAAAGAAGAGGAGCATGAAAAAAGGAGAGGGAAAGGACAAGCAGCGCTCCATTAGACAAAAGCTCATACAGTGAATGCCTGCTTATTTGGGCTTGCTAATCAGGAGTCAATCAACGTTTGTTATCATTCACCGAAACTAGCGCGTGTTTGCGGATACTTGATTAGTGGATTAAAACGTGGATTCAATACAAACACTGGCAATTACTGTACCGTTGCATTCCCTGTGATTTAACTATACATATATTAATCTCTTGTTTAGAGATAAATAATGTTTTAATTAGATGTCAATGTTTTTGTTTCTTTTAGTGTATATTCTGTAGCATCTTAGTTATATAAGAAATGAAGGTTTGCACATTTTACTATTTTATATTTATTTGAAATAAATTCTTCATAGATTTTGGGAGTATTGGAGTGGGAGTTAGTAGTAGCATATTAGTTATATAAAGATAAAAAATGAAGGTTTGCACATATTACTATTTTATACTTATTTCAAATAAATTCTTCATAGATTTTGGGATTTTGGGATATTTGGAGTGAGAGTGAGAGATTTGACTATTTCTTTTCCGTTAGCTTAAATGTGACGGTGTCGAAATACTTGAATATAAATTATGTTATAATGAATTTCGCTAGAATTAATTCTTGAAAGACTGTCGTTATCGTAGGAAAAAGGTAATTGTTAAATACATTATGTTGCAAAGCACTTACGGAGTAAATTGGTAAACGCCATCACTTCGTTTTAAAACACTGTAAACGTTACTGTACCTGAAAATAATAAAATTAAAGTTAGTATTTTGTCATATTAAATAGATTTTTAAGACGAAAGATTCAGTTCTTTAAATTATATCACATTGATAAAATTGAATTAACTGTAAAAGGACGTTAATATAATATAGTAGATTATAATTATGTCATAAGCTGTTCCGCTTTGCTCCCATAGTATTTATATATTTTCTTTTTAAAATATCTATGATCTAAATTTTCATTGTATCTATATTTTAAGAAGTAAATCAAGACTTTGTTTTTCGATTTCTTTTAAATGTAATTATTACTTACATTTTCAATAATCTTTCTTGCATGTTCAATTCAGTGATTATTAAGTTTTATATAAAATTCATCACTGCTTAAATAATATTAACAAAAAACAGCCTTAAACATAAACAATGTACAGGCGTGAAAGTTAAAAATAAAATGAAGTTTATGAAAACAGAACAATAGTAGTAACCTTGGCTACAGTCTCGTTATTCGGAGAACAATTGGTACGAAATATCCCATTAAACATAATTAAATGTTGTTTTATATCTACGCATTTTTACGATTTATTTGTTTCCTTGGATACAATATATATAATAACACTGAACAACAGCATTTTAATGAAGAAAATAAAGCAGAATTTTAATAATTTGATTACGATTATTTTTCTTGTTGCGAATATTTACAAAAATATTTATTTTTTGTGAAAATTGAAGATATTTGAGTGTCAACCTAGTGTCCATGAATTTTTAGACAGTTAGTTTGAATTTTGCCCCGCAAAATACCTGAGAGAATCATGTAACAGTACTTATATAAATATTTTAAAAAATTTCATAATAATGTGATTTTCTAATAATTTGTAATTCAAAAAAAATCTATCCATACATAATTTTTTTAACTACTAATTTTAATTTTACTCTACTTGATCAATTCCTAACAGAATACGCCAAATTTTTTCTTGTAATATAGAAAAAAGTTTTGTTGTTTATTTTTTATCAATCAATAACTAGCCTTATGATGTTAATAAAGTCCTATTGAACTAACCTAACTTTTCAAGGTGGATTATATAAACCCTAATCTATGGATAACCATTTAATTCCAATAACTGATGGATCTCGACATATTTGTTAAGATGGATATTTTTTTATTTTACATACTTCCTAAGCTATCTTATTTATTTAAGTTACCACTTCTGAGTGACTTAAAGCCATCACCATAATTTATACAACATATACTAAATATTTAGCATATCTGAAGCCAGTACTTAAATTTATTTTACTCAAAACTTACTTTAACTTTTAACACCTGAGAGCCGAACATTGCCGAAGCTATCCGACCCGACCCGAATACCTGCATCGATTTTTACTTGAACTTGCCGAGGCTCATACATGGCGTTTTATCGGCCTCTTAGGGTCGGTCACGGTTTTTCCAAGGTTCCTAGATATTAAGATATTCCTATTGCACTAGCCTACATGATGTTTGTTTGCTTAATAACCTAGATCTTAAACTTCGTAGAACTAGCTAGATATTTACAGTTAGAGATTAATTCTTGTAATAATTAACAATATATCGATTGATGTTATACATAATTTGCCACCAACTTTTTTTTTGTTGTATGTTGCTTATGTTAATTATCTATATTGTTGGCAATAAACGAATTTTCTTTCTTTCTTTCATAATCGTATACGAGGAAGATTTTTTCAGTTGATTAGGTCTATTTGCAAAACACTCACTCTTTAAAATAATAATAGATAATTTAATTCAAAATTGGTTAGCAACACTGACCTACATTCATACACGAACATACAAAAAAAAGAATTTTTACAACACGTGTATACAAAGATAACAATGCTATAATTATTGTGTCCTTGACAGAAGGACATTGTTTCATATTTGATATTTATGAGCTTGTCCTTCGCGCGGAATGCGTTACCTTGACAATACAATCAAAATGATCTAACAGCGTTTCTATATTTATCATTCGACCTTTTTTGGTTAAAAGCGTAGTCATTGGCAGACTATTTGTTATTGTTACACCAAGTTACGAGAAAAGGAGTGATGAGCGGATTAACATATTAATTAGAAAATGTTACAAACAAATAAAAATTCTTAATTACAATACCCTTAGTTACAATGGAGCACTAAAATATAACAATTACAATTGTTATATTTTAGTGTACAGAGGATACGATTATGGAATACAATTCTCTCGTTATTGAGTAAAATCGAATGCAGATTCTAAATTTAGATATTTTATTTTACGTTCTGTGTCTTGGATTCGTTAAAAAATATACCTTTACATTTTAACTTAATCTAAAAGTATATGATAGATTATATCAGCAGTCTCTCTAATTGTGACATTATGTAGCAGACATTTCTGTTTTCAAGAGATTTTTAAATATTGTTATAAAATTTTCGAAGAAAACAAAAATAAATTATGCTGATTATTGATCGACGAGAATGAGATTCCAGAGCTTAGAATAAACCAAAATAATGGTCAATATTAATCAGCGAAATAGAACAAGGAATTACAGAGCAATCTACAAAAACGGCCACATTTTCTTGTGTCAATCCGTGGTTTTCTCAATAAAAGTGTCGAGTGTATGTACAGGGTGTCCCGTAATGAGTGAAGCATCTCTTGGGGGATGATAGCTGAGCAAGTAATCTACCAAAAAAACCCAATATAGGTCATATCACTGTTTTTTAAATATTGAGTATTTTGTAGTTTATTGTTGACCTCGCCCAATGTTTCAAATGTTTAATCCTCAATATCTCAAAAACAGTGATATTTTCGTATGCCCTATATTGTTTTTTTTTTATAGATTATTAGCTCAGCTATATCCCCCACGAGATGTTTCACTCATTACGGGACACCCTGTATAAGTAATCCGGGGTCGTAGTTATTATTTCGTTTATCTTTCGTCCTTGGCACATGGCTTTATTCCTTGTATCAAATATTCAGTGCACCTTCAGCGAAGCCTTATTTAACCTTAGCGCTTTTTATTTCTAGTTTATCATAAATTATGTAGGTTGTGACGTCGTAGGCAAGGGAGAATTTTCACGCTTAATATAACGATGTTTTGTTTTTTGTGATAATTTTATTGTTAAGTTATGCAGGTTCGCTAAGATTATACTATATAACCTGTATAGTGTATACTATCAACTCTTAAATAATGGTTATGTGAATATACCGGGTGCTTATCTACGTAGGAAAAAATAGAGGATATAAAGTAAGGAAGAAAATGGTATTTAGCGTTAAGACCGCCATTTGCAATCATCCCTTTATTTAAAGTTTTTTTTATAATTACTTTTTCTATGCTTATGTTTGTGTGCAATGAAGCATTTCATTTCATAAGCGGAGTGGAACTTTATCGTGATGATATAAATTAAAAACCCTTGATATTTAAGAACAATTAAATATATGATACTGTACACCTTAAGAAGCGAATAGTAATAGATTACTATTACTACTAAATATTTTTATGTATTTTATGTACTTCCATTTTTATTATACCAATATGAATAACTTATTGGGAATGAATAATTATAATGAATAAAATAATTTAATGTTATATTAATAAAAAAAAATATGCTAATATCTTCCCCGTAGCTTCTACTCCAAAACGGATACGTTTATATCCCCTAATTTTTCCAAGGCTGCATACATAAACACCCGGTAATTAGAACGACAACATTGTGGAATCACCTGCCACCATCAGTATTTCCGAACGGGTATGACTAAGGGACCTTCAAGGAAAGACCCTACAACTACCTCAAAGACCGGCAACGCTGTCACGGTACCTTACATTGCGAATGAATATGGGCGGCGGTCACCGACCGTCAGGTGACCCGTCAGTTCATTTGCCAGCTGTGCGATAAAAAAAATGGTTATATGTTTCGTTCATCAGAAATCTTATATATAAAGATAAATCGCAAATGTGTTGGTAAGCGCATAACTCAACAACGACTGGACCAATTTGGACAATTCTTTTTTTTAAATGTTCGTCGAAGTTCAAGCATGGTTTTTACGGCGAGAAAAATTCGAATTGCCACGCGAGCGAAGCTGCGGGCGGATATAATAATAATCGCTTTCTCTACTGAATAGCTAATAATTTGCCCATCTATTATGAAATAATTTGAAAAATATACATACATTTTATAATTAGAATGCAATTATACTTACCTATAATATCAAGAGGCGTGCAAATATGTCGAAATAAAAATGAATTGTCGAAATGTATGCGCATAACTTTCGAACGACTGCATAAAATATTTTTTAATTGTGATAACATGGTTCCCTTAATTAATAATAATAGGTATTTAAGATAATACTTCTAATATAAGATAAATTAATAATACTTCTTAATAGACGTATACGAAGGTCGAACAGTCAAATGTCAAGTATTGCCTACCTTGTGAAATACTGCTGTAGCCATCTGGCGTCATCAAGGGGGTGTCACCACTGCTGAACATTTTGGTTTTCACGGCACACTTAGCTACAATCCATAATATAAACTATTTTGCCACTATCACTGATTCAGTCATGTTTCTGCCACACAATTTTTGTTACTATTAGTGTATTCAAGCAATAATTATTTATCTTATACTGTGTATGTGCGTGTACTCATAGTTCCTCTAACACACAACCTTTTTAAATAAATAAATATTCTCGGTCATTAACCCAACGCCATGTTGTCCAAAACCAAGCAAAGCTGTGGAAACATTTGTTACTAATATACATATTTTTTTGTAAATACATACTAACTATAGATAACTTAAATACATCATAATTGTCTATGGCCGGGAATGAACCTAAACCTTCTAGTGCAATAGACTCTGTTATTGGGCACATACAAAGATAGAAAAGACAAAAATAAGTGCAGGTAGGCGGCCTTTTCGCTGAAGAGCGATACCTTCCATCAATCACAATGTATGAAGCATTTTTAGTACTAGTTTTATTTTTATCCGCTATGCGGTTTCGTTAACTAAGCACAAAACAGTAACTTTTAGTGATCGTAACAATCCGGTTTATGTTTGTCCAATTTGAAGAGATCCCGCATTATTCGACCCCGCTTAAATCTAAACCCTTGTTCTATAAATCAGTATTAATTACGTTTCACGTTGGTTTGATCACAAAAATATTCATGTATTCAGTGATTTGAATTGTAATCTTATTATAAATCGAGGAATTGCACTGTCTTTACAACTGAAAGCGTTTTGTATTACTTGTTTAGTCAGGTCGTTATAAAATTTAGCAAAATTGGTATCCTGTTTGCGTGACTGAATTATATACATGCAAACATATGTATCTATACATATAATAAAAGAGTAACCGAACCATTTCTGTACATTGAATATTTTTCAAAAAGAGTGATTGGTATGTAATATGTATGTTCTACAGATACCAAAACCATTCTTAGAATTTTTTTTTCTGTTTGTCTGTTTATCTGTTTGTATGTTCATCAATCACGTAATAACTACTGGGTAGATTTTGATAAAATTTCACATGCTGATAGACCAATATTAGGTTCAACTTATAGACTACATTTTATTTGAAAAAAATATTTTTAAGGATGACTCTCCATACATATAATCGGAGGGTAAAAAAATAAATTCGCTAATACATCATTAAATGATATATCATTGGATAGGTATTTGAAAATAAAATAGAGGTTTCTAAATGCGCTTTTTGCTAAAGTAAATATTTTTTGGGATATACGCTTCTAAGTCTTCTTCTAAATGTGTAATACCACGTGACAATATGAGATTTTGGTTGATTGCGGGCGTATACGTTAAGAGTATAAAAAGGCATGTCCCCAATATCTATAAGTTAAGACGAAAAAAACGCTTAATGAATTCTTAAAAACCCTCAAAAAATAACTAACTCTCCGACCGTGGCTTCGTTCGCGTGGATTTTGGTCAAACCTATTTCTATAGAAAATTATAAAAACTATAGACATGCGCATATATTATCAGCGGTCATGCGACCATAATTATTTTACACTTTTGTTGTGCGCCTCTACAAAATACAGAAATTAGTAGCCCACGCGTGCGAAGCCGCGGGCGGAAAGCTAGTGTTATAATAAAATTGTTTTATTCAACATCTATTAGAATGTGTAGTATCTAAGGATGACCAAAATTCCTTAAAATTTTTAAAATATATTGTAAATATATACACTGAATATATTTCGTCCGAACACTGTGACCATTTTTTGATACTGAACGTTCAACACACATACTTTTTATAGGACTAAGGAAAGTGACATTTGCATAGGAAAGATCACATACAGAACTTGTTAAAACAAGAAATTACAAAATACTGCCGACAATATAATTTCTTTACAAAACATTTATCCTTTAATAGCATTGGGTATGTTTATCCTTTTAATACATTTCTATTTTATACGTGCTCCAGAGCGTATCAATAGAGCTAATATGATAAACGCGTTAAAGTTTACGTTTTTAGAAACGGTCCTATTTGTTATCTAACTAGTCTAGCCATAAATTCTGTTACTGGCTGTTTAAGTCATTTTAAAAAGATAT
>LQNK01000737.1:0-24922 GCA_001586405.1 Phoebis sennae
ATTTTTAAAATATGAGAACAATAAATTAACTTAAGTTTATAAAAAAAGTTGTTTTATTTATCACTACCCTCACTTTTTTTGTATAACACAAAAACACTCAATAATTAGTAACATTTATTAGTTAAATTAACAATCTCCTATCAGCAACAAAAACATATACTATCTCTTGTAAAAAAACATAATTGGTGAAGGTATGTAGATAACAAAAAAATATTGCACTTTAAAATAAGTAGGTACAAAGATCGTGTTTTATCACAATCTTTCACTGAAATTACATTATTCGTTATTCATTTTCATCTTCGAATCATTATTCTCATAGAGGTACCGAAATTATATGCTAAATAAAAAAAGAAATTGTTAAATACGACTGCACAGCTAAAAAAACATTAATTTCAGTGAAATATTCATAATCTATTTGAGGTCTTTCTATTATTTCCAAAAACTTAAATTATGTAAAATAAATTATAATTTTAAACGCTCAATCAATATCGAGCGCCAACTTCATTTCCAAAGTTAAACTTTCATCGACGCGTTGAAAATCGTCCTGACTTTCATCAACTCTATCAACATCCACACAATCTTCGAACACCTCTTCACCATCATTAGAAACCGCACTTATATCATTATCATTAACCGACACTTCGAGAAGCGATTCATATTCAACTTTGGAATCATTATTTTCATCATTGCCAATACCGGAATCGTTAGCTTCAACAACGACTGGCATTTTGACTTTTTCTTCTGTCAAAGTGTCATCGAATGACGTATCGCTGCTCGGTACTAGAGTTCTGTCAATGTCATTGTCATCGATGACAGATTCCGTCGGGCTCGGGATGTATTGCACGTATTCCCCCGCGCGCCATCTTTGCTCCGCTATGCCGATGTGCGCTTCGAGGATTTTCGATACTTCGGGGAGCTGTAAATTAAAGTCCCTATCAGCTATCAGATCAAGCATAAATAACTATAGCAAAGTTAAATCTTCTCTACTGTACGAAATCTACTAGAATATTTTTTTAAAACTTTAGTAATTCTATCGATTGGAAGGTAGTTTTCAATCAAAGTAAATGTCATATGATATGCCGATGGAACGGTAAATCTATCACAATCCCTAAAAATGACCTTTGATATAGCGTGCTTCCATCGTATTGTACTCCTCTCCCAATTTCCCATCATTAATGAGGATTGATGATGGGACATTGGGATAGGGAGGGGTTCCTTTCCTTCAAACCAACAAGTCCTTTTGCTGTTGTAAATGTTCATGGGCTGCTGTTAGTCACTTAGCATCAGGTGAACCGCATGCTCCGCTTGCCCGCTGTTACATGAAAATAAAAATTTGCCGAAAAAAACAAAAACCACAAATATAACTATTAACGAAGGGTTAGAAAACATGGACATACAAAATACACGAGAGAGTTATACACGCACACTCAATCGCAACATTCGCGAAACCCGGTGGCAAGTTGATCGACTGTACTGCTTAACTACAATTTTTATTACATCATTACTTACCGAGTACTGATTATCAAGGCTGTCAGATATAGTTTCAATAATGGCGTTGGTCCTATTGTCTACTTTGCCCGCGTGCAGGTTGACGACATCACATTGTCTATAGTATTCGTCCTCTTCGTACTTTATGGTCCGCTCTAGGATTTCGGAGGCCACGGATTGCTCTATGCGCGCATTCTCTTCCATATCTGCGTAGTTTGTTCCTACATACAAAATAACAATAATCACAATTAGTGACCCATTAACGGCTTCTACCACTGTCATATTCAACACCTTATTATTCGATAGCTAAATGGATGGAGTAGGTTAAGACTCAACCAATAAAATAAAATTAAAATTAAAATCGGCGTTTAGGGAGTGAATGTTTTAAGTCTTAATTAGAATTCTATGAATACGACTAGCAAAAACACCCATCGTTTGTTAAGCTTATACAAATCTAGTTATTGCCTTATTACATACAGAATGAATTTTTGAAATGGTCTTTCAGGGCTAAATCCTAAACTATGAGGAATACCCAAAAATCCTCGGAATATCGAAAACTCCTTTCAGCGTTATCAATATTCCTCATTATTTAGGATTTAACCATGAAAGCTCATTTCAATAATTCACCCGTTCATAAGGCAATAAGCAGATTTGTATAAATATAATGAACAATCTCTTAATGCTAGTCGAATTCATAGAATTCCAAGATTTAGATTTAGAGAATTTTAAACAAATCCGTTGTGTCGTTAATGAAAGCCAAACAAGATGGGACTCGCACACTTCACTTTAAGCAACGTCAAGCAACCTTATACCCTTTCATCTAAATCATAAAAAGGGGAAAATTTTAATTTAAAAAACACAATTCAAATTTATTCTCCAAAAGCAACTTACCCCCGGATGGGAACCTCGTGTCCTCGTACGAATTAATAGTATCAATGATGCTCCTTTTAGCTTCGTCGTTATCATTTGACATGTCACGAGAGGAACACGGTGTGCCATCACCTGCTAGTAAATCTATAAATTAAAACAGTAACCAAACCAATTCTAAACTAGGTATGGTTAGATTTTTACTGTTTGTCTGTTTATGTGTTTGTATGTGGGTCAATCACGTACACGCCACTGGGCAGATTTTGATAAAACTTTAAATTTAAATCGTGTATTTTCCCAAATTGGCTTTTTTGAAACGTCACATACATTTTTATTTTTAGGGGTCTCTCCGTGCATGTAAACGGGGGGTAAAAAAATAAATCAAGTATATATCATTAAACCAGTGAATTCATTAAGAATATATATAAAAATGAATCGCAAAATGTGTTGGTGAGCGCATAACTCAACAACGACTGGACCAATTTGGACAATTCTCTTTTTTAAATGTTCGTTGAAGTTCAAGCATGGTTTTTACGGCGAGAAAAATTCGAATTGCCGGCTCCACGCGAGCGAAGCCGCGGGCGGAGAGCTAGTATAAAAAATGTATAAAGTAAACATACCCTCACCAATACAACTATTTCCTTCATTTTCACCCAACACATCTCCATTACCATTCTTAGCTTCACTTATTGCCCTCTGTGTATAACTACCGCGTTGGTTCGCAGCCGTTTTCGGTCTCACTCTTTCCGTTCCCATTATTTTCGTCTCATTAGAGTCTTTTTCTCTAGTTTCCGTTAGCGCTGTATTTGAAACATCTGTTTCCGTTTCTTCCACATCATTTCTTTTATTTTCCGTTGTTATTAATTCTTCGCTGGTGTTCGAATCACTGTCTATGTTTATAGATTGCGTATCTTCTGAAGATGCTGCGGAAAAATATAATACTCTATTATAGATAAAACATAATTATTATTTATTTTATCTACACTGCAACTGTTTAACAAAAATGTTAGAGTGTCATCTTTATTTATATTGCCATATTTGTTTAACTGGTTTTCTGATAAATGCTTAAAAAAATCTTAACAGCATATGATAATATATTTATAGTGTGATAATAATAATAATTTTCTGGATCTGTAATTATATGGATGCTAATTAACATATAGTATGTATGTATTTACAAAAAAGAAATAAGTATGTCAAACAGTTATCTAGTTTTCATATAAGGCCCCCTCTACACATCTCACGCATACGCCGACATCGGCAAACGTAAATTACCTACTACGAATGTCTACTGATAGACATAATACCCTGTCTTCACGTCATGACGTCCTCGTATAAACTATCGAATTACTTGCCGGTATCTTCTCGATAGAATCGACTTTCCGAACCGGTGGTAAATTAAAATTGTAAAAAGTTTACATAAATAAAAATATTTTCTATTCTATTCTATGCGTTTGCTGATTTGTAGAGGGGCGATACTAAGCTTAGTTTGGGAATAGATAGCATTGTGTTTAATGTCATTAGAATATTTATTTATATTTATTGTAATCTTTCTAACAATAGCATCAGCGATGTAATTCTTACGTGCAGACTCGATCTTCTCTTCTCCGATTTCATATTCAATATCAATGGGCGCCTGGTTACCGACGTATTCGAACAAAACCGCGCCGGGCACATGTGTCAATTTCACTTTATTTGGATCTACAAATAGTTTTAAACAAAGACTGTATTAAACAATACAATATATCCCATATGCTCTACTCAAAATTATTTAAAATTAGACTAGAAGAATAAAAAAGAAACTTTACAAATTCTCTAATGTATATATATTTAAAATATGGATTATTGTCATGAATAAATAGGTAATAATAAAATATAGTTATATAAATGTGTGATAGATAATAAAAGATAGATAGACGAGAGTTTAATTAAAAAAAAAATAATTTTTTTTTCCTTTATTTTGAGCTTTATCACATCGCGATAACGTCGCTCGAATACAAGCCAAAGTAACAATTAAAAAATGGAACTTAATAATAAATTAAATAACGGCTCATTAGCTACGTTCAAATAGTAGGAGACAGTGTCTTAGCTGCCGTGGAAGACGGATCTTATAATTTTTAAAGTGAATAGCAATTTTTTTTTTTAATTTAATTCCGAAATAAAAATGTCACCACTCACCGGGTTGGTCGCCCATAGTGAGTTGGCTGAGCGCGATCCTGTCGAACGCGTTGTCGTTCCGGTACGAGGTGACGTACGTCCTGTCCGCCACCTCGTGCGCCGCCAACCGCTGCTCGGCTTTGTGGTACGCTTCCATTGTCTTTTTGTCGTACAGTTTCTACAAATATGCTGATTATTAAAGTTCAGTCGACCGAATCATCGACATAAGAAGGAAGACAGGAGTTACTGAAATTGCACTCATAGTGTCCAAGTGTAAGTGGAGATGGACAGGTCATGTCTACAGACGTAGGGATAATAGGTGGAGCAATTACTCGAGTTTCTTACCGGTTCTTCTCGGTAGAGACAGCCTTCCGAATCGGTGGTAAATAAAAAAAAAAAATAATATTTTGTACATGTATATGACGTTCTAAAAGTGCCTCGAAAGAAGCCAATTTGGAAAATAAACGTTTTGACTTTGACTTTGACTTTGGACCAGGAGATTGCTAGCATGACCCCCTTGGACTAAAAGAAGGGTTGGTCGTCAGCGTACCAGATGGGTTGACGACATAGGAAAGATCCTTGGAAAGAAATGCGAACAGCACAAAATAGATTGATGGTAGCCTCGAGTAAATCGCATAGCTTTTTTTCTATTCTTGAAACATTAAACTCCAAGATTTAAAAAAATGCAAAAAATAAATATCTTTAAATTTTTCGGGGTTTATTTAGCCCCGCTACTCACCAGCCAGGTCTGCAGTTCCATGTCGTATAATAAGAGAGGCATCAGACAGATTTTCAGCCTCAAACACCTCCCCAAAAAAATGGTCCTAGCTCTCGGAATATTTATTTTTCTATCCCTTCTTCCTTTAGTTCCTATACTACATCTGCTTGTAAGCCTATAATGTCCTATCACTATTCCTCTTACCATAGGATCAACAGAAGGTGCGAGATTTTTCCATCCCTTCTAGCTTTAGCTCCATTTCTACATCTGCTTGTTAGTCTATTATCTCCTAATACTATTTCCACTATTCCTCTCACCATAGGATCAACAGCAGGTTCTCCCCGGGCGATCCTGGCATCCCTCTCCTCCTGCTCGCGCTCCAGCTCCGCGAAGATCTCCAGGTCCTCAGCGCTGGGCTTCAGAGCATCATCTTCCGTCTCCAAGTCCGTGTTGCCAATCACTATTCCTCTTACCATAGGATCAACAGCAGGTTCTCCCCTCGCGATCCTGGCATCCCTCTCCTCCTGCTCGCGCTCCAGCTCCGCGAAGATCTCCAGGTTCCAGCGCTGGGCTTCAGAGCATCGTCTTCCGTCTCCAAGTCCGTGTTGTCAATCACTATTCCTCTTACCATAGGATCAACAGCAGGTTCTCCCCGGGCGATCCTGGCATCCCTCTCCTCCTGCTCGCGCTCCAGCTCCGCGAAGATCTCCAGGTCCTCAGCGCTGGGCTTCAGAGCATCGTCTTCCGTCTCCAAGTCCGTGTTGCCAATCACTATTCCTCTTACCATAGGATCAACAGCAGGTTCTCCCCTCGCGATCCTGGCATCCCTCTCCTCCTGCTCGCGCTTCAGCTCCGCGAAGATCTCCAGGTCCTCAGCGCTGGGCTTCAGAGCATCGTCTTCCGTCTCCAAGTCCGTGTTGCCAATCACTATTCCTCTTACCATAGGATCAACAGCAGGTTCTCCCCTCGCGATCCTGGCATCCCTCTCCTCCTGCTCGCGCTCCAGCTCCGCGAAGATCCCCAGGTCCTCAGCGCTGGGCTTCAGAGCATCGTCTTCCGTCTCCAAGTCCGTGTTGCCAATCACTATTCCTCTTACCATAGGATCAACAGCAGGTTCTCCCCTCGCGATCCTGGCATCCCTCTCCTCCTGCTCGCGCTCCAGCTCCGCGAAGATCTCCAGGTCCTCAGCGCTGGGCTTCAGAGCATCGTCTTCCGTCTCCAAGTCCGTGTTGCCGAGGAAGCTGATGAGAGCCGAACCGTCCCCTTCGCTCTGTTGGACTGGATTTTAAAAGAAAAAAAAACTCGATAAAGTATACAATACATTTTTTAATATTTTTGAAGATTACTAGAAACTGTCGTAAATATCATGACTTTTTTTCAAGTTATTTATTTAATCCTCAAAAAAATGGCGAGCAAAAGAAATGAGACTTAGTGAAATAATAATTTATGTACAAAAACAACTTTCCACGTTTATGGTTGTATGAAAATTAAGTGAATGTTACAATGACATTAGACCTTACCAGAAAATAAATTGCGGTGAATAACTCGAAATATAAAAAGAATAATTCAAATAATTAATGAATATAAACATTAACTCCAATGTTAAAATATTATGTTATAAAAAAAGATATACCACTTCGTCTACGTTCGTCTATAGTTTTAGTTGTACCGTCTCTCTCGCGACATTTTTGAGTATCCGTTTTATTCGTCTCCTTATTTTCTTTCTCAGTGTTATCTTCATTAGGTTTATCATCATTATCCTCAGCTGTATCCACTTTTATTTCTTTTATTGCAATACTCTTCATTTCCCTGCCACTTTTATTCAAACTATTAAACGTGGCTATATTTTTGGAAACAGTTTTCTTTTCAATGAGCACTTTTTTATCATGATCTATTATAACATCGTCAGTTTCAACTATATTCCTTTCTTTGGTTACATCTTCAACTAAAGTTTGTTTTTCGTTTTGTTTCTCAGATTTTTTGTTGTATTCTTCAATAATTTCTATCAACGGTCTACGTTTTGCTTCGAATTGAGAAAGTTTCTCATCGGTGTCGTCTATTTCGGTTATTTTAACGCCAGATGATTTACGTTCTGAAAACAATTTTTGGCAATTTTTAAATGAGGTGATTTGAAGCATTTTTTATTTAGTAAGATTGTTTTTAAGCTTACCGTTATGAACCTTTTGAACTTTCTTTTTATCCGTATGGGGTGGTTGGTTAAATAATAAATTGCTCAGGGCCTGAGCATTCGATGTAAATTCCCTGCAACGTAAACAATTCATCATTAAATTTTAAATTAAATTATGTGCTACTTACATTGCTTTAAAATTTTCAAAGAAACGGAAATAAGTAAGATTTTAATTGAAATTTATAAAAAATAATATAAATATAAAAGATTTGATATTTAGATGCTTGGACGATTGGATGCTTGTGTGTCAATTACGCAGTAACTTCTGAACACATTTTGATGCATAGGCATCATATCGCTCGATAGGATACTTTTTATTATATAAAGCTATTATTAATCTATAAGCACCGAATTTCATGCAAGCACAGCCACGGACATCAGCTAGTTATCAATAAAAACACTAACACATCTCCCAGCGCTGGAGTGATGCGGTTGCTAAACCCAGCCCAGCAGTCTTGTGGTTGTTCTTGTCTCTCTTCCTTCAGCTCTTGCACCAACCTCTGTCCCTTTTCCACGTCAGACCATTCTATCTTGGATGTTGCTGCTTCTAAATTATGGCGCATATGATTATTATAAAGCATTTAATTAGTCATATAAATACACGGATTAAAATATACATTTGGTATATAATTCAAATGAAAAACGATCAAATTAACGTCTGTTTTGATCTTTGATCAAATATCATAAAAAATTCTATCGATTGCTATAGGAACTAGAAATGTAGGCATTTTAACGATCAAACCGATTACTTTAAGATTCGGTTAAAGAAAAATATACCCTATCTCATTATAATAGACCTTACGAGATATGGAGGCCACACAAGTTACGGTTTGCACGATTGTTTTAACCTTACAGGCATACCTAACAAGTGAACCCTAACGTGTATGTGAAAAAACTATTGTACCTCGGTTATAACTGTCTGTTATGCATGTAGAATAAAACTAACGTGTATGGCCGCCAAAATATTTATAAATGACAACATCAATCTAAAAATATACACTCAAATCATCGCCTACATCATAATAATTCAAAACATTGTCAAATTGACGCATCTCACCATCCTCCTTTTCACTATCGCTGTCACTGTCACTCTCGCTCGTGGTATCATCGGCTTCAGATCCGCTGAGCATGTCCACAAGCACGCCATCTTTGGTCTTCACTTCTGGACTCTTCTCTTCTGTGAGAGACGGCGTATCATCCACTTCTTCTATTTGTTGTTTCTCTTCTTCCTATAGTAATATGAAATAGGAAGATAATCTGTTACAACTATTTCGTGATTTGATATGGATATGTGGAATTGAATTGCTAGTTAACTGAACGATTTTTAATTTAGGAGACAAGAAGATTAGCTTTCTGTATTGGAAACACTTTATAAAATTCATTCTACGTTCGGTAAGTTTGATAAAAAAGTAACTATCAGTAAAAAAATATATCCCCAAGTTCGTAAGATATCTCTCGAAGAATTCAGAATCTCCAATTATAAGCCGCAGAGTAATACGTACCTTTGGCGGCAACCCCTGTTTTTCTCGCTCTTCTCTCTCCCTAGCTTCTCTCTTAGCTTTATTCTCATCTCTCATCTTGATCAAATATCGGACGCTCTCCATGACCTTCTCTTGGTCTCGAGCTATCCATCTTTAATTGAATTTAGATTTATAGACTATAAATAAATAAATAAGTATTCTGGACATTTAACACAACGCCATATAGTCCCAAATTAAGCAAAGCTTGTACTATGGATACAAGATAGCTAATAGACATACTTAAACATACTTTTTTGTAAATACATACATAATACAGATAAATTAACACCCAGACAGTAGAAAGTGGGGATTGAACCCACACCCTCCAGCGCAATAGACCATTGCTCAACCACTGCGCCAATGGGGTCGTCAACTATGTTTATTTAGTGGATTTTCATGTCTCAAAATTGCGTTAACTCAGCAACTCCCTCAGTCGCAAAATTAATGTTTTACGATATTTAGGACTATTGCGGACTACTTCATTACCAATTATCTCGGACTCTCGGAGATGAGTTTGGTTTCAAATATGGAGGGATTACAATGTTATTCATTGCATCACACATCATGTTTTGAATTAGAAAACGTCGTTTCGTCGTATAAGGTTTTCCGTGCTACTTGCTTGCCACCTAACTGCGTGTACCTGAAATTGCCTTCTCTTCTTCCTATATTTAGTTACTTCCTACTCAACCTACCGCTTCCTCTCCGCAATCTCCTCTTGAACTCCTCCCCTCTGCCAGGCCTCAGCACACGCCCGGTCCCGCGGGAACACCGGCCGGTTGTCCAGGTTCAGTAACTCCTTTAAACGGAGCGTTAGTGTTTTGCGGTATGCGGGGATGTTGCGGACAACCGGATTACCGGTTAACACCAGTACTGGAATGCAAATCCAGCAATTAGGTTGATATTGTTAATTGTTTACTATTTGTTTGAAAAGTGGAAAACAACATTACTTGGTTGCATAGTCACTGAGAAACGTAGGGACCGGAAGTTTTTTAAAGATTTTGGAAAATACAGAGTAAAAATATCTCTAACCCTCTACTACTGCTGGCTACTATATCATGATTCCTTTACGCATAGCACATATCAGTTAAGGTAGCACGATATCTCTACGAGAAGCACGACGTCTTCACACGTAGCACATTGTTTCTACGCTTAGCGTAGTGCCAATATGCGTATCTAAACGTGCCTAAACGTAGCACGATGATATGTAGTGTATCTACATGTATTAAAATGCACCAAAACACTATTATATCGCTTAATTTAGGCTTTTTTCCATAGAATGGAATAAATATGCTGATCGTCTGTTGTTTTGCTTCTTCTTCTTTATCTTTGTCTGATCCCATTATTCGAAGTCAGCTCTTCTCGTTTTCATGCGCCAGGTAGTCGTCTGTTGTTTTGCTTACATAAAAAACTAAAAAATAACCTTTAAGTATATCCATGTCGGCCAGCACGTCCACAATGAGCGGGTCCTCCAGCCGGTTGTACGACAGGTCCAGCACGGACAGGTTCCTGCATGTTCGCAAATGCTCCAAGTCATCTGCAAGTCGATAGATTACATTAGGTTGCCGATATTTCTCTTATACTAATATTATAAAGAGGAAAACTTTGTTTGTGCTTTTGGTCGTAATGAATAGTTTAAAAACTACTGAAACGACTTTAAAAAATTCTTTCATTATTCGAAAACTACATAATCCACGAGTAAAATAGGCTATGTTTTATAGGCTATATGTATATAACGTTTTGCTACGGGAGCGAAGCCGCACAGATCAGTTAGTAGGTAATATTTGGTCAAAATACAAAATATAAGTAGGTAACAATTTGAAACTTTTTGAGTTGCATAGGAAATTAAGGTAAGTTCTAGATTTAAATAAAAATGGTTAGTGTTAATTTGGATACCAAATGCTGAACCATTTAAGGCGTTGGTATTATATTTAATTTATATGTATAATACATATTGTGATGTGATATCAAGAGTAATTTAAGCCTAAGGCGGATCTATGTCTACGTATTGATCTTTTTTTATTGTACTACTTGTGTACCTTTTCTAAAATATTGGGATGAATTTTCAAGTACACCAGTAACTTACCCACAGTCGTCAACATATTGTGCCCCATACTCAAAGTATGTAAATCCGGTACGACATCCAAATTCTCAATCTTTGTCACAAAATTGTGGTCCAAATTTAAAGTGTCCAATTTAGGACAACCGGCTAAGTTCTCAATCTTCCTTACAATATTATAATGAAGGTATAAACACTTTAGTTCTGCCAGTGTGTCCAATCCTTCGATACGCTGTATACCATTATTTTCTAGGAATATACACTTCAAGCCGGTATACTCTTCAAGGTTCTCTATTTTGGAAAATCCCTGGAAAAGTCACAAAGGACAAATTGAAAATACTCACAAATGACAATGCTTTTACTATTTGTGCTTTGCGGTTATATTTTTGGAGACATTGAAATCAGACACGCGTTTTTCATATAATAAACTATGGTTAGGCATGAGAAGATTACAATTTTTCATACTGAGATATTCGAGATCAGATTCTTGACAATTAAAAATTACTTAGATAATCAATCTTTTCGTGCAAAAAATACCTTGAAATGTAAATACAAAATATCGTTAAGATATGGAGTACAATAAAGCTTGTGTTGTTTGCAATGATTTCGAATAAATTCCTTCGTCATTCGGGGTCCTTTGTTCTGTTCTTCTATCTCCTTTTCTACCTTCTGTTTGAACTCTAGTTGTCTCTTTTTCTCAGCCTCCTCTTTAAGTTTCTTTGCCTCTTCCTCTCTCTTCTTTTCTGTAAAATATTTCATTATTTCAAAAATACATTACACAATTATGACAAAAACATTTAAAAAAATTGTAAATTATTAAGCACCTTCCTCGCGAGATGGAATTTCTGTAATCTTCGCCACAATATTGTCTTTCTCGTGTTCGCGAATATGATCGCCTTGAGCCCTTACATCGTTATCAATATCAGGCAATTCTGTTATTTTACAAGAACTTCTACCAACATTCTTGTTACTATTGTCAGTTCGCAATAAATTATTCGCTAAACGCAAGACTTCTTTATTATCCTTCATTTTGTCTTTAATACTGTATAATAGATCGTTAATTCGTTTGTTTCTTTCCAACTCTTCCTTTTTGTGCTCTGCCATTTTCTTGTTTCTTTCGTCTTTGTACTCTATATCAATATCCCATAATTCCTTTCGCGTATTTTTATTTTCAACACAAATGTTTGTTTCATTCTTATCTTCTAAATTTGCGTGATCGCTTACTGGAGTAACTGTTTTAGGGTGCAATATTTCTTGAGATTTGTGCAATACCTCGTCGACTTCTTTGATAAAATTTTGACACTCTTTGGTGCGCATTTCACAACTCTCCTTACTTTTATTTATTCTATCTTCATGACATTTAATTTCAGCATTAAGGGTGTTTATAGCAGAATTAATCCCATCTAAGTCGGTTTGTGTCACAGTATTTTCATTGCTTTCGGCTTCATCATTAGTGGTCTCATTTTTTTCAGTATTATCTGATTCTTGTTTAGACCTTTTCTCACTTCCTGCTTTCAATTTCTGATAAGCTAAGTTAGATTTTCTGGAATTCTCCAAAGCAACATTAACGTCATTTAGGAGCTCATGCATACTATTGAGCTTATTCGTAATATCTTCTCGTATGAGCAGGCTTAAATTTTCTGCACCATCTACAATATTTCTTGCTAAATTTTTCATTTCTTTAAATTCTAGTTCTTTATTGTCCCTGTTCTCGTTGTTTCCAATTTCAAATATATCTTCCAAAGCGTTCTGTAACGTTGCCTCCATCCTCTCGTCAAATTGAATTCGATTTTGTTCTTTACGAGATTCATCATTTCTATTTATATCTGAACAATCTTTCACTACTTGTTGTTCTTCATTAGAGTCATTTTTCTTTTCATCGTTTAATTTATTTGCGTCAAACATAGAATTTATGTCTCGCAAGGCCTTTTCAGTATCTTTTAACTTCTCTGCAAAAGTTTTTGGAAATACATCTTCGTAAATAATTACCTCCTCTTCAACTTTCTTTACCTCTTTTGTTACATTTTTTGGCTTACAACTTAGATCAGGTTTGACAGGATTGTCCACTAAAGAAATATTCATAGCTTCATTAATCATGTAATTTTCTTTTACTTCATCAAACGCGGTTTTTCTGAATTGACCCTTAATAAGTTGAGATGATGATTCTTTTAGAATAGGATCTTCAATAACAGTAAATTTTTGTTCCTTGTCAACATTTTTCATTTGTTCCGGATCTTCGTATTTATCAGCTAGTTTCTCAAGCATGTCTTTCGTCTCGTTGAAGCGAGTTTCGTAAGATTTATTTGTAAGTTCTGTAACAACTTTATCGATTCTTTGGAATTCCCGTTCATCGGTACTTGACTCTTGACTATCACTTTCACAATCATTGTTTTTATAGGTAATTTTTGCGTCCTTTCCAGTAAAATCATCAGCTGACTTAAATAGGGCTTGCATATTTTTGTATTTTATATTTTTAATCTTTGTTGCATCACCTTTAGCCGCAGTAAGTTCTTCGGACATTTCTCCAAATGTGGCAATATTGATTTGATCATACGGTACCGTGCTACCCTTACATCGTCCATCTCGATCAGTTGCGATTTGGATTTGGCGCGCCTTTTCAGCTATTAGTGGGTTGTCTTTAATCATGTCTTTTATTTCTTCTGTACTTAATGGTTTACTGCAATCTGGTACCTGAGTAAAAGGTTGACCCGTCATTACTTCGTATTCAGATTTAACTTCACCTGGTCCAGAAGCAGCGATATAGGGCACATTTTCAGATATACCTTCCGTCAAGGGCTTTAATTCGTTTTCGATTACATTATCTATAACATGTTGAGGAAATTTAGCATCTTTAAAAAATTCAACCAATTCGCGTCGTTTTCCTTCTATGTAAGCAGGGTCGCTTTTACAAAATTCAGATGAACTCATTTCTGAAAGTATCCAATTAATTCAAACATGCAAAATATCTCGTCTATTTCAGATTTTCGGATAATAACAGATGATATTTTGGTTGCTAAGATAACATGCTGTTTTGTTTAATCGTTGACTCATTTGAATTTCGAAAATTAATATTCATTTCCACGCAAATTATGTTACAAATATTACGTATATTTTTTTGGCATATTTGCAGTTTTACGACGTTATGTTTTTTAAACCCTTTTATTAGCCCTGTTTACCTTATATACTTTTCATTAGATTTTAATAATATCTTTTGTTAAATTCCAACATCTAAAATTCTTGGTCTGTGAACATGTGTATTGTAACGAGATTGTCACTTGTCAGTGTCATTAAATGTTTTGAACTTTTGAATTTTCTACAGAACTCCACAATATCCCACACAATTTAAAATAAAAATATCTTTCTAGAAAATTTATGAAACCAGACCATCAGTATAAATAATTTGAAAGAAGAAAGTGCCTTATCGCCAGTGTACAACCACAATATAGTTTTCATCGTGTTTCTACAAGAATTCCTCTCACTTCATCAGACTACCTTCAACATATGCCTACGATGACTGACGAGAGAAACTTTCGATCTTCATATTATGAGAAAGTGGGTTGTCGCGGTGTAGAAGAGAAGAAATCTTTGGAAATTCTCATGAAAGAAAAGCCATGGGACAGAGTAAAGTTAAAGCAGTTTTGTCTGCGGTTTATGGTACCGGCGGCGTATCGCAATTTGGTGTGGAAAGTTTTATTGGGTAAGATAAAATATTATAAATATTATACAATACATGTATAACTTTGTTAACAAATAAGCTAACTTAGGATATTTAAAGCTAAGTAAGCAAAATTACATATGAGACTACATTTTACAGTTAATTTTTTGATGGGTTTAGCTTTTCCTATGTTCTTCTGCATTATATTGCATAGGAATACTAAAAGATCATATGATATTAATGAGATTTTTTTTCAAATAATTATAACAATTTCTTCTTCTTAGATGCTAAATATGCACATTTTTACAATTCCCTACATAAATGAAATAACATATAATAAAATTTTCCAGATATCCTCCCAGTGTACCCAGACTCCCATCAGTTTGTAATGGAACAGCGCACAGACCAGTATAATGATCTCCTGTATGCCGTCCAGAAGATGGAGCTAGCTGATATGTCAGGGCCGAGGAGTCAGATACTGATGGCCATGTGGCTGTTGGAGCTGGAAGATCGGAAGCCACCCATCTTTCCAGAGAGCAATTGTTCAGTATGTGTTTATTAACTTAAATATCTTCGATCAGACATATTATAAAAATTTATTTTTACACCCATATGTAGTTATCACCTTTCTAGGTTTTACTAAAAAAGTTATGGTTAGGTCTAGTATAAATTTTTGAAACACACATGATTTTAAATGATGAAAAGTATTAGAAAAACAAAATTAAACACGTCTTGTCCAAAAACCAGCACTGCAGCACCGCTTAATTTATTAATCTTATAAATAATTATTTTATATGTATTAGAATAGTATATTGTTGTAATTTGAAAGTTGTTAAATTTTTCATTAATTACTGATACCATGCAATTTTGAGTATGTTCTCTCAATTAAGCAAGCCTTCTGTAACATTAAATTTCATTAAACCTCCAGTCAGCGGACACATTCATACCAATAGCCAACACACTCCAAGAGCTTTACGACAATGAGGTGGATGTGTACTGGCTGACCAAGGGTCTGAGTGAGATCGTCAAGGGCATGCAGAAAGACCTGGGCAAGTTGAAGGAGGCCTTCCAGAATATGCTGGAGAAGGAAGACGCAGAATTGTATAAGTAAGATTTTTATTTTATTTTGTGTTATACTGATTTCAAATATTCAATATGAGCTTAAAACTAGAGGCAGAAATTTGAACAACTGACATTTTATGTAAATTTTCTTATTTCCTTTTCAACTAGTTGTGCCTTGTGATTTCACTGGCTTATATCTACCATTCCCATGGGATTTCTGAGAAATTACATTTCTAACAATTTTAGTACAAAATCATCCAAATTGGTTTAGTGGTTTAGGCATAAAGAAGAGACAGACAAAGTTACTCTTGTATGCATAATATTAATAGTATAATAGTATGTAAGAATTATCAAAAATTAAAAATAACAATCAATTTGTATTTACTGTTGTACTGTTGTTTGAGATATTATACTTTAAATTGTTGAAGATCCGTAAAACCTAGTTTCTCTCAGTATTATTTATTCCTTGGTCCTAGAACGTCTCATTGTTATAACAAACTACCCTCATTTGGAAATATGTTGTTGTTTATTTATTAATTTATTTATTGATATTTAATTCAGATACATAAATCCATACAGAATTACGAATACACAATTTTTTCTAATAAAGTAACTTAAAATTATATAGGTTAGAGTAGTATTAAGGGTTCTTATAAATGCCACAACCCACATGTCCACTCGCCCAGTGTCGCAAAAAGGGTTCATCAAATTTTATTAAGTTTAGCCTAAACTCTGTTAAGCAAAGTTCCCAAAACTTTTTCTAGAAATATTTATCTATTTGTTTCTTTCAGCCATTTACTAGAAATAAAGGCATTGGACAAGTTGCCCCTCACAAGATGGTTCAACTGCTGCTTCGCTGGTGTTTTGGATGACACTTCACTCACTAAGTATGTACATAACATTTTTATTTATTTAACACTTTAATAATCAAACAATATTGATAACTTATAAATGATTTTTTAAGTTTACGTTAAAACTATTAAAAGAATATTTACATGTTGTTTTTTTTTTTTTACATAGAAATCAATTAATTTCTCATTTTGATTTTCATATTTACGACGACCAGATTGGCGTAGTGAATGTGGCAATGCTTTATTGCAACAGAGGGTGTGGGTTCGATCCCCATGAGTATAAACGATGATATGAGAAAATTTTAATTTTAGACATAGCTTTGCTTATTTTGGGACTAGATGCGATATCAAATATAGTGTTAAATGTCCATGAATTAATAAATTTTTATTTACTTTTATCAATATTCACTTCAATTGTAGAATGTATTTCTTCAAAGATTTAATTTATATATATTTTTTAGAATTTGGGATAAAGTATGCAGTGGAGCTCCTAAAATATTATCATTTGTGGCTGTCATGTTAGTTGTCACGCTGAGGAGAAATATTCTTAGAGCTAAAACTGGGGAGGAGGTGGTCAAATGTGTTTCGGAGGTATGTATGTTTAGTTTAAAAATTATAATAAAGAAGCGTAAACTTTTTTTCTATAAAATAGGATTCTGATTTAAATTGCCCTGTCAACTTGGTGAAAACTGCATTTAAATCGGATCAGTAGTTTACATGTTATAGACAGACAAAAAAAATCTACCCACATTTTTGGGTTCTTATTTTTTAACTATTATTAATGTACAGAATTTTCATTTCCACATTTCTATTATATGTATATAGATAGCTTTTAACTTTTTATATTTGACAAATTTCGCATTTATAGGATATACTTATGTTTTTCAGATCCCAGAACAGTGCGAGGAGGTGGTAGCAAACAAAGCAATAGAACTGTGGCAGTACTACGCCCAGCCACAGAACGATCAGCTCGCCAAGAAATGATGTATGACCTTCTAATGAGGTTAACTCATTAGAAACAAACGGATCTGACTGTCTCTAAACATTGAGTGGTAATGTGATGGAGTGAGAATTAAGTGGATAATACTGCATCGGCACAGTCTAAAAAGCATACAGTTTGATGTTTACGAAGGGCTGTCTCTTATTATGTATTCACTGACAGTGATAATGAAAATGGTGACTTTTGAAAGGAGTGTGTGTTCAAGTTTTGTAGTTTAAGAAATAACCTGTCTTTTGTACCCTAAATTCGTATATTGACAAATACTATTTTTAATTTTTCACGAAAAAATGTTTGTCATCTTTGAAAGACGTGTCCCAAAGCATGAATAGAAAATATAGACGTTAATTGAAGGAGATTCGGAACGGTGTCGATGTGACAGCTTTGTGCAATGACTGTATGTATTCTGTAGACCATGACATCAGTGAGCATATTGTGTGTCTTAAAATGAGATAGGGTATGAAGATAAAATAGAAATAGTAAAATTTGTATGAGTTGACACCACAGTTATCTCTGTATCTAGAAGCTAAAATATATCCTATATAACAATAAATTTAAAATTATCAATGTATTCTTACAGCTTTTTCTAGTTTTATAATGTTAAGTGAGCAAACAGAATGAGAATTCAGTGATGTTTAAATGAAAAAATGTGAGCATCTCGCAGCTTAATACAAACATTTGTAAATAAGAATATTGTCAGATAATTATTATTGTAAAGGAAGGTTTGAAAATAAATGAATTATTTGTGGTAAAAAACACATTGTTTTATTTCAATTTAATCACAAGTACACGAAATTAAATAACACAGAATTATTAAATTCTATTGTGTCACTTTGCCTATGTCTATGTACATAGTTAAAAATCGAATTAAATTTTTAATAAGTAATGTAGTCATGCTTTATCTATGCATCCAAGAGAAAACTACCCGCTTATATATTTTTATAGCATTTTTTAGACAAAATAACTTCGGAAAACGTTAATGATTACGCTTCGCTTCAGCTGATGCCCTAGTTATTGTGTAACTTATATTTATGTGTATTAACGTTTATTTATCAAAATTATAAAAGAACAATTTTACATATAAAACGACGATTTTTATATAATTTTCTATGACATTACGATTTTCAATTATGGCAACATTCTCATCGCCATTTTGCAAGAATGTCAGCCAAATCATCAGCTCGCGTTTATAGTTAACATTTTTTTGTTATTTTCAGTGAAATTACTGTATTTTTTTGTTTCTAAGAGTGATAAAATTTAAGTGTGCAGTGAAATGGATCGCTTTATCAGCATGTGGAAGGTTCGGGAGTTGGCGGACAAAGTGTAAGAGCTAGCAATATTTTAGCTTAATTTTATGTTAATTCCTCCTGTTTAACATAGTAATTGTTGCTAAAAAACTACATTTTGTATCTTAATGAGAGCTGTTAGTGCCGTTTATGATTTTTTATTGACTATATGACTTCAAATGAGGCAATAGTAGTATGATTGTTGTCACTAATTTTGTGACTGACGGGTATTCTGCGGCTTATTTGACGAAATATTCGGTTTACAAAGCTATTATCACACAACAAGTAACGTTAAAGTTTTTCCATGTTATAAATAAGTTAAGAAAAAAAAATCAAAGGCTAAAATTCAAATTTCAAATGTAAGGCGTGTTTCTTCACGATTCATTTTTAACGAAGTAAACTAAAGCTCCTTGCAGATGTTGTTATTTAGTTTTATAACTACTATAGTCCACAAGCAAAGTTCAATGTGATACCAATTATTAGAAAAGCAATCAAGTAAGTAAGTAAAATTTTTATGTGAATAAAGATTTTACTTACTTACTTACTTACTTACAATCAACCGTGACACAACCCACCTGAATATCAGTTGTGTCTATTTAACTTGTAGAATTTCCATACTAATATGGTACCAACTTTACAATATATAACTTAAATAGCTACAAAAAACAACTCAGTATCCCTAGTAATACTATAAAGCAGAAAAATTTGTTTTAACATGCTTATCATTGAAACTGACATATAAAATTCTTTCTGATTATGATAGCCAGGTTCCTGACATTGGCTATAAGCTATCCAAATTTAATACACACAAAGTGACATTGAGAAATTAGTCTAGTGGGTATGAGGCTTAATTTTTGTTATTTTTTCATAGAACACTATGTTAAAATAACTTTAAAAGATTAAGCTTCTAAGCTGATAATTGTCTAGAGGTTTTATTTTTAAGGAAGCTGATAAATTAATATATAATAATATATCTTTATTTCAAACAAATACATACAACTCAGATCTAAATTAAAATTAAATTTAATATCCAAATAATTTTTATGCCAATGAAAATAACAATAACACATAAATTTACTTCAAGTGTTATTTATGGTTCTTGCTGCATTTATATAAATAGGTAGGTATTGATAATTTTTCAGTAAATTTAATAAAAATGAATGAAGTTTACAAAAATGGTGCATCTTCTAAAGTAAAATCAATTATTATGATAAATTACAAAGTGTCAGTTGAAGGTTGTTTTTATTACCATACTGCATCAAGGTGAAATTAATTTCAAATTATTATACTGCCTCCTATATTAAAACGTAGAAACAATGTTTTTATAGGCAAAGAATTTTTATTTCTGCATTCGGTTCACTCTAAGAATGAAATGTAATATAATGGGGGCAAATTCCAACTAAAACTATAATAATATTATATGCTGGAAAGTTTATATTTTTATTTAAATGTGCTAATCTCTAAAGCTACTGGACGGTTTTGTAAAGTTCTCAATGATAGACCGACAGAGTTATAAGCTGAAGTTGGATTATACGCTCGTAAGCG
This sequence comes from Phoebis sennae, assembly GCA_001586405.1. Classification (NCBI taxonomy): domain Eukaryota; kingdom Metazoa; phylum Arthropoda; class Insecta; order Lepidoptera; family Pieridae; genus Phoebis; species Phoebis sennae. Next base: position 20,391 of record LQNK01000737.1, read on the forward strand.
CCCAGGATACAGCTAGTTAATAATTTATTTAATCTTATCAATCTAATGATTATTCCACATGTTTTATTTATTATTGCTTGCAGTTCTATTGCAAATGTTATAAACTTTATGTATGCAGAAATTTAATAAAATTATAAATTCAAAATATTATAAATTCCTAATCATATATTTCTTTATTTATGAACCTTTTTATAACTTTTTAATAGTTTATAAAATCTTGAAAAATCACTCTACTATTTTTATATTTTACAAAATATTTTGGTCTCACATAATATCATACCATCAAATATTTTCACCTGTTTTATAGTTATTAGTTACATTAATTTTATTTTTGCAAGTTGCATATGAATATGTACAGTACTCGTTCTATTACACAAGACATTAACACCATAAAAGGAGTTTAAAGTGATAAGATCTGATATAAGAGTAATATAAAATGTTTATCTAAAGAATTGCAGGTGAATTTGTTTTCTTGACTTATCTTCAGATAGCGTGATAATGATTTTATAAATAAGGTCATGTTTTTAAAACATAAATATTATGAATTTTATAATGAAGGCACTAAGACACTAAAAGTGTTTTTAGTTAAAATTTTTGATGTTTTTTTTTTCATTACAAATGATTACTTCCTTAGGATTGACTTTAATATTTAAAATAAGTAAAAAATAATATAAAATGTATATTATGAAGTAAATTTTGTAAAGTCCTTACTAATATAAGAAATGTGAAAATAACACTATCCGTCTCTTCTTCATCTAAATTTTGTACCATTGTAGTTTAAAACCCGAGAAAGGACATAGGACACTTTTTATACTAGAAATTCCATATGAATTGTAAATATATGTGGGTGAAAACATGGGCCACAGAAAATTTCGAAAATATAAATAGTTGAATATGATGTACCAATCAACATTGTTGTGTGTAATTTTGCCATAATTTATTTGAATGGCCTTGACCAACCTCTCACTTTAAATATCAATGTCAGATACTTTTATATAAACAGATGTGTGCTCATTGCTTTTCTAGTGCATTTGAAGGAATGTTTATGATTACCTGAAAATATTTGTACATGCTATGTGCCATGGGTTTACATGAATAAAAGCATAAAGTTAGCTAATATATTTTTCCAATCCTTCCAGTTGTACAAAAATGAGAAAAAAAAGTAATTTTTTTTCTCACACTTAGTAAGAAGTATAATGACCTTCGGATTGAGCATTTCAACAAATAAACTTTTACTTCTAATTAATATTATTAGTAAATGAGGAAATATTACTTAATTATGACCAATCTGACAGCTATAAATAACAAATTCTGGTACTAATGTTTGCTTTATGCTTTTAAATTAATTATATTTGTATCATTGTATGTGCTATGCTTGTTAAAAATGGCTGAACCGATTTTGATTACTACAAATGCATCGATATAAATAAATATTTGAAAATATATAAGTGCTACTTTTTGGATATGTCTTAGAGGAAGTCACCTAATGTTGTTTTAGTTAATTTTAGCGTTAAATTTCAATTAATTTTCCCTGTATCGAATAAGCTTGACCATTGTATACAATAATATAAGAGTATAAACATATCTAATTTATGTTTATTTGTGTCACAAACCATTATGCTGTTGCATTTTAAACAGTAGAGTCATCCTGTCAAAAGCAAGTATGTAAGAGTTGAGTTCAATGCATGTTATGCATACAATTAAAATGCATTGCAATTAAATATTTCTAAGGTGTATTTAGAAAATGAATAATCTTTTTTATCAAAGACTAGTTGTGTTCGGCGGTTTCACCCGCGTGTTTAGTGTAATACTATGATCTATGCCCTATAGCAGGCATGGCAAACCATAGCATGCGACACAATATTTTGAGAATTAGATATAATATGTTATAGAATTAATTTTATTATTTTACCAATAATCACGAAATTAATTTTACCTTTATGCTGGCCTGTTACCATAATAACCATTTATTTAGGAAAAATGGTACATCAAACCAAATTTATGACATATACTGGGTTTTTTTGATAGATTATTAGCTCAGCTATCATGCCCTAAGAGATGCTTCACTCATTACGGGACACCCTGTATATCATCAATCAAACTTTTATGGTTTATAGTATTTATTAAAGATTATATAACTTGTATGTAATTAAGAAGATAAGTTACTTTAGGCACAAAATACCATGTCATGCATTTGGAAACACTTTGTTTTCCTACATTTGCATAATACATGTGTAACCTCTGTCGTTGTACAGAGAATAGACTGTGGTGAACATGTGTTCACAAATTAGTATGTGCTAATTTTCCTAAATTATAGTAAACTTTGTAAGTGGAATATTTTGTTGTTATTTGTAAATCCACCTAGTTCTCTAGTTAAACATACTTTTTTTATGTAAATTCATACATACTTTAAATAAATAAAGTTCCAGATAGTAGCGAATTAAAATGTCCATCATCATAATGTTGCGCCAATCGAGTCGTCATTGAGATCGTCTCAAAAATCATCAAATAATGTTATCCTAATAATAATAATAATAATCGCGAGCAAGTTTCCGCAACTCGACGTCAAGCGCCTATTTTGCGTGTTAAGATATGGTTTCTAATTCAATCACCCCAGTTCCTCCATAAAGCCTACCAATCTTCCAAGGTTGGTGAAGGCCTCAGGGAGCGATCCTAGCTCACCCAGGTATTTCGCTCTGTAGTTAGCTACCCCCGTACATTCTATTACGACGTGGGCTGTTCGGTCTCCAAGTAGGCTCTGCAGATGGGGCTGTCAGTAATATTATCCTTAAACTAGCTTTCCGCCCCGGCAATTCCCGGGAATAATTCGATTTTTTCTCACCTTTTAAACCTTCCCTAGACCTCCACGAATAATTCAAGACCAAGATAAGATAAATCCGTTCAGCCGTTCTCGAGCGAGACTTACGAACAGCAATTCATTTTTATATATATAGATATCCCTGATTATTTTCAGGACAAATGTAGTCATGAACTACACAGAAGTGGAGGGCAAAGTCCGAGAAGCCACTTCCGACGAGGCCTGGGGCCCCACCGGCCAGCAGATGCAGGAGTTGGCCCTAGCTACCTTCACATATGAACATTTCCCAGAAGTTATGAGCATGCTTTGGAGGCGGATGCTGCATGATAACAGATCGCATTGGAGAAGGACATATAAGGTGAGGGTTCCATAGGAATGATGTAAGAAATTAAAGACCTTTCTCCGTGAACACTTAATTAGTTGCATGTACTCTCTGGTCTTTCTACTGGTCTGTTTGGCCATAGTGTCTGCAATAGACTATAGATTGTATTTTTTACTATGTGCATTGAATTTTATGATATGAACAGTTTCAGTTTCAAACTAATAATCTCTTAATTTTTCACTATATGTAATTCCTGGGGAGCTACTAACAAATTTATTTTTATGGCTTTAATATTTCGAGTGACTATTTCAGGGCATTCTTCTTTACTTTCGATATTAATACCTGCCTTCCTCATTTTAATATGCCTATGCGCCCTAATGATTAGGTCAGGTGTTGCCAATCTGTGTGTCGTAGAAAGTATAAAAGGCCGTCGCGAGGTCTAGAACTCATCCCCCGCTGACATTAGGGCGTAACTACACTGCGTCGAGGATCGAAAAAGTTTCGGATTAGGTTATTAATACCCACTGCCTGTGAATTTGGTTCCACTCTGAATTTTGACGAAATATTGAGTATTTTGTAAGTTGCTAAACGTCTTTCAGTGCCTCCTCCTGCTAAGCTACCTGGTCCGCAACGGGTCAGAGCGCGTGGTGACGTCAGCACGGGAACACATCTACGACTTGAGGTCCTTGGAGAACTACACGTTTGTTGATGATCTGGGGAAAGATCAGGTGAGATGAAATTTTTGTTAGAAATGTTAATGTTTTTTTTTTCCTAGGTGCGTAATTATTTGGTTGTATTTCTAATGTATGTGTTAAAAATATTTTCTTATTATACTTTGATGATTTGATTTGATATGGACTGTATAAAAGAAGATATTAATGAAAGAGGTGTGGATGCAGAAATGACTAAGAAGAGAGAAGAGTAGAAGGAAAAACCCATTGCGGAGACCCCAAATAATGGGAAGAGGGCTTGATGATGATGATGATGATGACTTTGATTTTATTTCAGATATAAGAATTAGAAACCGAACCTTGGAACTGTATCTTGATGTATTACTATTAATTAGTAGAGGAATTTCTTGTACAAATCATCATTAATATTATAAAGAGGGTAGATTTGATTTTTGTTTGTTTTACCATTCTTTTTCCATTGGAATTTTACATTATCCCTGATGAACATAGGCTATATAACATTATACCACGGGGAACAGTTAGTAAATAATAAATGTATAAGCAAAAGTGTAATATTGATATTAACTTGCAGGGTATAAACGTGAGACACAAGGTACGCGAGCTCATCGACTTCATCCAGGACGATGAGAAGCTGCGAGAGGAGAGGAAGAAAGCGAAGAAGAACAAGGACAAGTATATTGGTGAGATGATTAATATATCA
>LQNK01000737.1:31113-67790 GCA_001586405.1 Phoebis sennae
GGGTTGTAGTAATGTATCACGTGTATTTATTTCTTCGGTATACTTAACCGAATAATTAGTTAGGCTAACCATTTTTAATGAATATTTTAAAATAGTGACAAAATTTTGTAAATACAAATATATACACGTGATGTAGAAAGTGGGGGTAGCCTTAAAACTTACCATGTATCACTTAGAGGGAGAAGGAAAAAAGACAAAAGGATCACGTGATTAATGGACGGCCTCTTTCATTATGTAGATGCTAAGAATAACTATTATGAAAAGAAAATCTCGCTACTTGAATCAAACCATATTAAAACTGTGACAGCAGTACGACAATAGCAACTAGTATATAAGACAGTATTTAAGCATTCGATGTGATTTCATCCATTTACTTTTGGGCACAGTCAGGAATTTTTTGTTTCCAGGAATAACGCGCTCATCACAACTCACATCGCTTCTACGGGCTCTCGTAGACGCGCTACAGATCACTATCAAATCACAGGACGAAGCTCTGCACGTACAGACAAACTTACAAAACCTGGCCAAACACCTGCCTGGACCGATTACGACGCAAAAACTATTCAATATGGAAGAAAAAATCATCACAGCAGATCATATAGATGCTTATGTACAGCTGTTGTCCACTTGTGTGACGCACTTGTTGCCGCAATGGCCGGTTTTTAAACAGGATTTAATTTGGCTGTTTACGTTGGAAGAGAGTTTTCTTCTGAGTCAAGAGAGTTTGGCGATTCTGTGCGGATTTCTGAAAGAAGAACGGAATAATCATGTTTTGAATGCGATCGCGTTCATACTGCAGAAGTACGCTAAAAGTGATGCGGTTTTCACCGCTATAATAGATTGCTGTCTGTCCATCGGCGATGGCAGAGAGAGATACAAAATACAAACGGAATGGGAGACGTTTGTGCAATATTATATGACTTTGCCGGAAAGAGTCGCCAATAGATTAGAAATAAGGACACCTAAAGAATTTTCACACGAAAATTTCTCGTTTATATCAGTGTTTCAAATCGTTCGTTGTATAGACTTCATGGCGGAGAGTAGTTACAAACAAGGCGTCAAATACGATCTCACGTGTTTATCCCATTTCATTTCGAAGTATATTAATTACTATAACAATACGCAAGCGTTTCTTCATTTCATAGATGTTATTATAGCTTGGACCGACAATGAAAATAGTAACCCGAATAAATTCGTCATGAGAAAACTTATTCAAACACTCTCACATCATTTGAATAGGCAAGCGATCGATAAATTTTCAATATATTTGTTCAAAAAATGTCCGATTTACTATAAATTACAAGATCAACCGATAAAATCGTTGCTCGGCGATAATATTGATATTAATAAAGATTGGAACGAAATTTTAACGTATAAAATACCGTTTAACGTCCACCCAGAGGATTACAAAGACACGACGTTGCAGGAGAATCTTGTTTACTATATTGCGTCCAGTAAAAACTCTGATAGTGTATTAAACGAGCTGATTTTTAGCTTGAGCAAAGTGTGGGCCGATGTCCGATCGAAAAATATTGCTGACGTAAACCAACATATGTATACGTCCATATTATTATTACTAGCGATCAAATATAGGGTAGTGTTGTGGAAACAGAGCAAAGAAACGTTGGATTTGATGCAATTAAAGAAGATTTTGTTCAGAGGCATGTCGAAACATCTAGACGTTATAGCGCAAGAGTTCCGATGTATTGGAATGGCGACTATTGAACTTATTTTCAAAATGTTGTTAGACGTCGATGATACGGATAAGAAAGCCGTGAAAAACTTGAAATTTGATTATAACGATATGGGCAGCGCGAGCCAAGAAATATATGACATTCTCAAAACAGTCACTACTAAATGTATCTTTGATAAAGACCACGTAAAACCGGCTAATGAATTAAAACCCGCGAATTTGAATAAAACATTAGATTTGATCGCGTTCAAAGTGGACGATGTTGAAAGACCAGTACATAACACGATATTAACATGCGCTGTTAAAAGTCCGGAACAGACTAAAGCTATCGTGAAAACTATAATATCGGTTAAATTAGATGAACTAAAGAAAAACGGAAAAGATGACGATTTAGATTCTGATGATGACTTAGAGCCCTACGATATGAGCAACGATGTGTCCACATCAGATAAAAAGAGACCGCACTATTTGCGAGATTTACTAGAAATGCTGAGAGATGCTAAAGATATGGAATACTTCGAAATAGCATTACAATGTTCAGAGGAACTGGTTAACGAGCAGATGAAAAACGAACATAAAGTACTCGCTATAGAATTATTAGATCTCTTCGTGCATTTAGAAGAAAAGTTTCACGTACAAAACTTTGATAGTATTCGTTTCAATACGTCCGTAGCGATCGTTTGCGCACAGCCTAAGGACTGCGCTGAACATTTGTGCAAAGAAATACATACAGATATAGGAAGATACTCCATCGCTACTAAAATATTCATGCTAGATGTCCTATCCGAGGCGGCTAATAGAATAGCAGATGTCAGACCTTCAGAACTTAAACCTAAAATAGAAATTAAAAACAAAACAGAGGAATTACTGTCGGAGGAAGTTATTCGAAGACGGCTCATAAATAAAACAAGATATTTCCACTCGAAACGACAACATCCATTCGCAAAGGCGAAGAGAAATCAATTTGCTGCAGTTTCTGACTACTTCTTCTACCCACTAATAGGTGGTTTCGGTCATCGACAATTGACGTTAAGCCACCACAACACGAAACAAGACGTTGATAACATTTTGCTACTCAAATACTTATCCGTGATCGGGAATATAATACTAGCGTCGAAGAACTGTCCGAAATGCGCGATGTATTGCAAAGAAGTGATTCCAATGGTGCTCTATATGAGGTTTTCGCCTGAGCCAAAGATTCAGATGTGCGTAATATCGATAATAGCTTCAATTGTAATGGCGTTACCAGTGACGATACTGAGGGAGGAGTTTGCGACCATGATGTCGGAAATGTGCGCGTGGCTTATGGATTATTTGAATAATTTGGACGTGACGACGAAAATGAGCGGCGCTAAGACTGAGGCGGCGGTGTTCGCTGGACAAGTGCTGCATTTGATTGAGAATAGCTTGGCCAGTTAGAGAGCGAAATGATAAAAGTAACATTTTAGTAAACCAACTTGTTAATTTCACATGAAATGTTCAAAAAGTGCTTATTGTTGATCAAATATTTCAAGGATATTGTACATAAGTTTAAGTGTAAATTTAAATAAACACGATGCTTCAAATTTTCGAAGATGTGCTTTGGTCAAATATTGTGGATAAGCATATTTGACTTGTAAATTTCACTTGAAAGGTTCAAAAAGCGCTGATTGTTGGTCAAATGTTCAAGGACTTTCTAGAAGTTAGTGTAAAGTTAAATGAACACGATGCTTCAAATTTTTGAAGAGCATTGAAATGTGCTGAAACTTTGGTCAAATATTGTGGATAAGCATATTTGACTTGTAAATTTCACTTGAAATGTTAAAAAAGCACTGATTGTTGGTCAAATATTCGATTCAATTTTGCATAAGTTTGTGTACATTTTTAATGAACATTCAAATTTTGGAATAACATTGAGATGTGCTTTAACTTTGATCAAATATTGTGGATAAGCATATTTGACTTGTAAATTTCACTTGAAATGTTCAAAAAGCGTTGATTGTTGGTTAAATATTCATGGATATTCTACATAAATAAGTTTGTATAAATTTAAATTGAGACGTGCTTAAACTTTGATCAAATATTGTGATAAGCATATTTGACTTGTAAATTACACTTTAAATGTTCAAAAATTGATTGATGGACAAATATTCAAGAGTATTCTTCATAAATAAGTTAGTGTAAATTTAAATGAACATTCAAATTTTGGAAGAGCATTCAGATGTGCTTTAACTTTGAATGAAATATTGTGTACAATTAGGCTAAAAGACACAATATCAAATCAATTAACATTGACATATGTAATGTATGTAATAACATATGAAATGTATAAAACATATAATAAATATTAAACTTGTTAATTACATTGCACAATTCATCTAAATTTTCGTGAATTGCAAGGAGATACAGTACATTATATGATTCTTGTATTTGACATAAAACCGATTCATTTCTTCTGACGATTTTCCATACAAAGGCGTCAAATAGATGAATTCTTAATATGTGTTGTAAAAAGATGCATAATATTCATTCTTCTTATTCGACCATCTTACGATATCTCAATAGATTAATATAAGGATCATATTACGATTCACCTAAAGTGAGTCTTTTAGATCTGTAGAGCCATTTTTAATTCGCTGAACTGTTTTATTGTGACACACAACATATTACAAGTACACAAAAAAGTATTTCCAAAGTGCCTATCTGACATATTTGATCAAAGCTCTTAAATATTCCTTGCCAATGGATCTCTTAAAGAGTGTATCTATGGTTCTTATAAATGTATTGCCCTGATGCATTGATTGATGACTTGGACTCAATAATTTTCGTAATTTTCATTATAAGTAAATGGTCAATGTTTTGATTTCAATACATAAGTTTTTAATTTTTGTTTATGTAAAAATATTTTCAAAATTGTTTTTCTAGTCACTAATTTGCTCTTATTTTGGTGGTTAAGGTCACAATGGAATAGAAATTTCGTAATAAAGTATGTAATACTAAAATGTTCAATCAAATTGAAGTTGACTTTGAAATGTATGTATTTAAAAACTGTTACATGTCAACTATTTTGTTTATTTTTATGGTAAAATTCATTTATGATTATTATCAAAAGATTATAGAAATTTTTGATATTGTTTTTTTAACTATCCCAGAAACAAGGAAAATAGTTGATATTGATATTATATAAAATTTGTCATACATATAATTTTGTTCGATATCTGGCAATTTTTAAATTTATATTCATGCTTATTAAAATACGTCTTATTTCTTTTGTCCTTTAGTTGCAGATTACTAAATTCTTCGAAAAATTAAAAAATATAATTGAATAAGCAAAGCTATGGGTAAGCGTAATATGGGAACTATATAAATGATAGACATACGTAAATACATACATTCTATAGATAAAAGCCATATATTAACTGCATTTAACTAAGAATGTTTAAATATCTAAATTTGAAACGTATTTAAAAGTTTAACACTAACATAAAAAATATCTGAATAAGATAAAATGCACAAACTCTAAAACTAAGTATTGGAGTAAATATGTGTGTATTTCTCGAATTTGTCTTAATGTAACTGCTATCTGACTGACTTGTATAAAGTGCTCATGTATTTGATTCTCTTGTAAGATATTCATATGTAATACAATTAAATACAGTAGTTTATTGTTATAGTATCAGTAACTGGATGCACAAACGTAACAATCATATTATTTCGCTTTTCAGAGTCATATAAAACATTAACATTTTCTTAATGGAATGTCAAATTAGAGAATGCAAATTGTATATAAAAGAATAAACTCTGATAGAAGTAGCAACATATTAAATATCTAATATATCTAATCTAGTCATTTTTGATTTTTTATAATTTTTTTTTGGAACATATTCTATAAAAATGTTAATATAATTCCATGCATTTTTTGGAAAATTATTCTACATTATTATACATCACAATATTGTTTCTTATACAATCAAAGATCAAACTGGTTACTGAGTACTATAGCAATGATATTGTTAATTGCCTGTAATGTAGTTTTACCCACCGTAATTCTAACGCTAATAAACATTTCTCGATGTCACATGTTTATTTTATCCTTTTTATTCCTAAGAATCAAGTAGCGAGATTTCAATACATTTTATCAATATTATCGTTTATAAAAATATTTACTTGCATTTATATTCTTATGTTTCTTTAGTCCGAATGTGCTCAGCAAAAACTTGATAAATACTAAAATATTAATTTTCATTTCAAAATTAATATTTCAGTATTTATCGAGTTTTTTTTAAAGAAAAGGTAATAAGTAATTTTTGGATATTTTTTAATGAAACAACAATTTTTAAAAATCCAATCTATCCAGGTCTACAACCAACCCCCGTGGACCTGCTCCAGCCGATCGGCGCACAACAGCCGCCCACGAACAACAACAACAACAACAACAACAGACCGACAACAAAGCTCGGCGCCACCTGGGCCAACACAGCCATCAACATCGACGTGGACAACCTCCTCGCACCGAGATCGCCAAAAGCTGGCCCAGCACCCACCATCAACCAACTAAAATCCAGCCCCAATTCACCAGCACATAAACCTTTAGCAACGAATTTGGCCCCAAACATGCCCAATTTGGCCACAAATATCCCCAATTTGGCTCCAAATATGGCCCCCAATATGTTAGCGAACTCTAACATTAACTTAGTCAACGCAAATTTACCAAACATGACCATGCCAATGGCCAATCCGATGGCCAACCCCATGCCCAACCCCATGGCCAATATACCAATGAATATGCCCCCCATGCAAAGTTCGGCCAACCTCATGCCAATGTCTTGGCCCACGCAAATGACCAATAACTTCAATAACAACATAAACAGGCCGCAGACGAACCAAAACTTCTTACAATGATATTTATTAATGGCAGATGTATGCCAAAGCGGGTGATTTTTGAGCAATGATTGTTATCGTACAAATAGTTAGGAAATATACACGGAACGTACCTCACGAGAGACGGACACGCAAACAAATGAAAAATACGTCTTTACAGACTAGGTAGATGTAGCTTTTTTAGTGTGTACAGATAATAAATAATCGAAATTTACCGTTTTTTATTATAATTTTATTTAATGTGTCAAACATTACGTTAAAAATAAAAAACAAAACAATAAAATAATTAAAATTTGCATATATTGTTATAATTTAAATTAGTTTCAAAACATTTTTGGGTAAAAATCTTGTATCCATATTTAATTTAAATAAACCAATAAAATGTAAATATATAAAATAACATTCATTGCTTAAAAACATTACAATAAGTGGGTGTTTATATGATATTAGAACCCGTAGTGTGCATATCACGAAATATCACAAGATATTATTTATATTAATATCGAAACGCTTCGCTGAATCATTTTGGTGAAATTTACAAGTAAAAAAGTCGTATTAATAAATACGTCTATAAATAAAACCTCCAAAAATTCGGAGTATAGTAAAAAATAACATTTTAGTAAGAAATATGTTTTTTTTACTCATCATATTATACTTGAATTATCGTACAATCGTAAAAATACATTTTCATATTTCATTAAAAAAAATGCTTTTCCCGCCAAAAACTTTAACATTGTTTTTTTTTTTAATATTTTTGACATATGATCATTTGTCAAATCAGTCTTGATAAAAAAAATGTAATATGGTTGTTACGTTATAATTTAAATAATAAAATATATCATAAAAAAACTAGTGTAAAAGTTAAAAAGTATTATTTCGGTTCCATCCATACGAGCATTTAGAAAATAACTTAAAATATTTAGTTAAATTTATTTAAATGAAAGCTAAATGCTCAACAATACATTCCTTTTGTATTTAATTGTGATTGCAATAAATGAAATTATGCTTCTGATCTCTTGTAAATTCTTATTAAAATAAAGAGAATAAATAAAGGCTATATTTGTGCATTTAATTTTTGAAAGTAATTTTACTCATTTTCTTTAAAAAATCTTAACAGTTGCTATTTAAATAACCTTCTACGGAATGTCGGTAAAATATTTTTTGGATAATTCCACGAAAAGTAACTTTAAATAACAGTTACTATTTGTGACACTCAATATTTTTAATATTGATTTTGTTTCGTGCTTTTAATTTTAAAGTAACCTCGACTAATCGACTCAAATGCGATCTAAAGACGTAAATATTTCTTATTAATCAGTATCAATATTGATACTGGCATACTATTTTTTATCAATATATTCGAAATGAAAAAAGAAACACTTACAAGAAGACCCAAAAAATTTTGCCACTATTATTTGCAAAAATTCCTGAAACATTGCATTGTTAAATTATGAATTACAATCTTTTTCATATATTTTCGATATCACCCACTGCCGGTAAAACGTTCACCCAGGTTGTAGCGTAGTCGTTAACTAGACGAATAGAATATTTTTATACCCGCTTCATTAGGTATAGTAAGTGTTATGTATTCATGTAATTAAAGATAAGCCGTTTCAAATTTTATTTAATTTTAATTAAAAATTGCGATAAATTTATTTTATTCAATGTGCTTTGAGCTATCGTACAGTTTGTTAAAGATTAGAAAGTGAATTGCAAAAATCAAATCTATAGACATTGGGGCTAAATGATTTTGTGGCCCCCTTACACTTTGGAACTAATATTAACCACATCATTAGATACATAAATGAATATCCTTTATTTAGCACCACAGTACATAAGTGCATATTAGTATTAACAAATTAACACTACATGCCGTGAATTAATGCTTATATGAGATATCAAATACATTTATTGTGAAATACTGTAACATATTTTGTGACTAAAAAAAACTGTGACTAAATTTGTCCCTATAAAAAGGAAAAGTTTAAATAATTATTTCATTAATACTTTCATAATATAATATTGTATAAAACGGCATTTCAGTGAAACATCATTTACCAAATGTATCGTGTAAAGATAAAAAATAAATCATGACGTACTTAATTTTGTATGAAACGCAAAGCGTATGCGAGGTTGTTACAAGTTGCACTTATTACAACGCACTTGTTCTATATTGTCATAAATGTCGTAGGTTTACTGATATTACATTTTTTTTGTAAATCTTACAAGAACTCGAGTATCGATAATTTATTATCCTTTATGTAACGATAATTTATTATCCTTTATGTAAAGATAATTTATTATCTTTTATGTAACCCTACTATGAATTTGCAAAAAATGGTTTAATGTATTTTCTATTAATTTGTGTCCTCACGTATTCGTATTTTAATTCTATAATAGTATTTTTTCTTTAACAAGTTTTTCATAGGGTTCTTAATAAAAAAAATCTATTGTTTCAATGATTCTACGACATATATGACCACGGCAGCTCAGTTATTTAGGTTTTAGCAATAAACTTCATAGCGTATGTCATAGTTAGAATATAACCTTTATTTCTTTCGTACCAAGGTTTCCTATTGCATGTCACTAATATAGTATAGAAATGTAGGCTGTTGCCGACTGTACTTTCCTTTTTTTTCGTATTACGGAATAGATTGTTTTCGGGACCAAGAGATCTGTCATTGCTTGCAAGAAATGTTTAATTCGTAACTTATAACATACACATTATGCATGCCAAATCTAAAAAAATATAACTTTTTATGTCAACATATTGCAAGTATTTGACATCGGCAAAAACAATTTCTATTATACATTAATATTGAGTGCTTCTTGGTGCGTATTATTTATGTATATCCTTAGGATTTTAGCGTTGGGAACAATATCCAGCTATAATCAATTGCTTAAATAAATAATATGAAAATCATATCTTAATTTCATTACACAAACTGGAATAATATAATTCTGTTTTAACTCAAAATTCTCCTCGCCAAATATCTATACTACTTAAATTTGTAATATCATTGGTTCGCTTTTACAAACAACCTTATGATAAAAATTATACAACTTTCAAATGAAAACTTTTTTTCGTTTTTATTGTAAGCAAAATGTAAGTTATCTTGTTAAAGTATGAATTTATTAAGCCAATGTTATAAATAAAGAATTAGCTGGTGGGTTTACTTCAAATGTGAACAATATGTCGATATCATTTGTAATACTAATGTATTAAAAATAAGAAAATGAAAATGCTGCTTTAGAAAAATATTGGTAACAGCATTTTTGTCTTCTATTGTCTATGTCTAAGTGTATTTATTAGCGCGTATATTAGATGCGTGTTTTTCATATTGATAATCATTATAAGTATTTTAATCGTTAAAACTCTGGTTTATTATAAATCATGCAATCTATATTGCGTGTAAAGTAGATTTTTAGTTATTTGCACATATTATGTATGATCGTGGACCCACCTTATTGTATATAACATTTTATTATGTTCTTCCATTTATTAGAGATTTGAAAGCAATAATTATAATTTAAAATTTTATTTGTAGTTGTTTCATTAATAGTTTATTTGCGAAAGTAATGAGTCGTGTCGCACAAATTGGTTTATATCTGTTTTTGCGACGTATATACGGTGTATATAGAGACAGTAAATGTAACGTAAGATTTGATAATGGCAAGGACTGTTAACGAAGGTATGTATTGATAATAAAAGATAATTGTATATCTGTGTTTTATTCCTTATTTCCCTTTAAATTATTTTTTTCCTCTCCTTTAGATTGGGCAGACTGTTAAGATGATACAATTTTTTGAAGTCTGTTTGATTATTAATATTTTAGACATTTTCTGCCGGCTGCATGTAAGTAGAAAGATTGATTGGTGCAGATAATAGGAAAGGTCTTAGCTATAATGTGAAATTTCTTCTTCAAGCATTGTAGTAAATAAATTGCTTATGTATCAGAAATGAGTTACAAGGGTTTTTATTATGAAATAAAACGTAATCGACACTTAAACACTTGATAAGAAATTAAAAAGACACAAAATTGATTAAAGCCATTTATTTGTGAAAATTGAGCGCAATTACACTAAATTATCTCTTAATAGCTTAAATTAAAATACATCAATGCTATGCTCAATATTTCCTGCGAAGGTGATGCAACTATTATAAAAACTTTTTAACTATTAATTTTTTTAACATTTTTAATAAAAAAAGTTGTACAATTTTCGCTTCATATTTTTTAAAATTGTTACACCACATTCGCATACAATACTCGAGCAAAAATTACAATTAAAATTGATTAAAAATTAGCACTTAACATACTTAATACTGGAAACGACACGAAAATATAAATTAATTTAAATTATTCGAATTAAAAAATAGCAGAGAAACATTGAACAAAATATATCGATATTCAGTCTTCTAATATTATCAAATTTAATTAATTAAAATTGGAATGACTCCAAATTACGAAAAATACACAAATAAAATTGACATTACAGATATTACAACACAAATAAAAATAAGAGATTTAAGTGAAAATCTATGTTTGTGCATTTAATGTTTTTGCCTTACTAAATTTGCCGTGATGGTGTAAAATTTTGCAACAATTTGATATTTCTAACCGAATATCTTACGTTAAAATGTAAATTTAATATATTTTTATTGTCTTGTAAATGAATGCAAGTAAAAATAAACAGGAGTATTTCTATACTTATTATTCTATTGTCTTTATTTTATATCATGAAAAAATATAGCTATCGAGGAACTATTGTATCGTAAGAAATTATTATATTTTTTTATTAAAGCAATTGTTTTTTAATTTTTATTGATTTTTTTTGTCATGTTAATCGATATAAATATTCTAAATAGATGTATCACATATAAAATTAATCATTTTGAGGACTTTTTTCTAGGATGATCTTAATATTAATAATACACTAAAAAACTTATTTTAAAACCGACGGAAAAATCATTAAATTTATTAATTAAAATGTAAAAACGATATTCATTAAAAATATTTTAAAATCGTGGATATTTATTGAAAATTAAGATTTTTCATGGCTGTTTTTATGAGATTTATAATTGTTACTAAATCAGATATTTCACGTATTGCAACACAATTAAAATTATAATATTAACAGGCATTTATGTAAATCATACAATTATTAAATAAGATTAAAAATTATTCATCAGAATTATAACTTAATTGAAATTCATTTTTTAAGATTCTAAGTATTGACATTATTTTTTTATTGAAAACCTTTAAAAATTGAAGATGGTTAAAATGGGTTATTTAATTTAATAAATGAAACTATAATATGACACGATTTTAAAGGCACCGTTTTTCAATGAAAATAAATTGTATATCGTGTCTGTATAATATAAGCTATCTACTGAAATAAAGGCATCATTTTTAAAGCGTTTAACAATTTTCGAGAACAATTATTTAATTTTTATATACTTTTATCTACACCATTATCCCAATCTTTATATCTGTCAGAAAGAAATATACTGTAATAAAGAATAGTTTGTTTTATTAACTATAAAATAGTATTTTAGGTGTATTCGTACATGGACATTCATTGGCCATTTGAAATATCAAAATCCATCATTTTTAGTTTAGTTATTTTTAAGATTTCTATTGTTTTTTTGCCACATTTCGGACGGATGTTTTTATGATTTTTTTTGGAAATTTTTAAGACAAAATTAGTTGGACATTTTACATTTTTAGACGGTTGTAACATTCTTATTTAAATTTTTGCAGTCACTAAGTCATATCACTGGACGAAACTTCCTGAAAATTTTTATATATTTAATTATCATCCATATTGAAGTTTTTTTATTTTTCAATATTACTGGACAGGCAAAGCAGTGGGTTTGAGAGAGTCTTTCAAGGCATACATGATACCATCGTCGAAGGTGGCTACCACTGTATAGTTGACACTCAGGAGGAATTCCGTTGTATTGTTTCTGGCCGCCATGTCTGTTGAACGGTATTCGATCACCTGAAATAGAAAATTAAAGTTGTAAAATGTATCAAATTGCTGTATTTCGTCTTATTCATATATCGAACTTCATACCGCGATTATTGAACATGTATTTGACAGACACAAACAGGGACCATCAATTATGTGTTATTTTTTATGGAAAACTGTCCTCCTAAAAAAAAACTAATGTCCCCTTTATACAAAAAAAGCTAACATACTTATGTAAATATTAAGAATACGAGTATAGCCTTTCTTATAATTGTTTTTTTTTTTTGATCTGCCACCTTAAAAAGGTTTAACCAGTATTACCCCTTTTGAGATACTGTTTTACAATTTAGACGACTAATACGTACATATACATATGAGTACTTAAAAGTGATATGTGTATTAATGAATACATTTCTAACAAACTTCACGAGTATTTTCGTCCAAATCGTTCGCACATATATGTGGGTTCGATCGCCATGAGTAGAAAATTATTTTGTGACAAACATTATAATTTCCTACTGTCTGGTTGTTAATATATCTATAGTATGTATAAATTTAGAAAAAATAAGTATCAGTCATCTAGTTTCCATAGTAGCGAACTAACATAGTAGCTATTTTTAATTTCATCAGTTCAGTGGCTTAGACGTGAAGAGACAGAGTTACTTATTTATATCCGCAAATAAATTCATTTCATTTCATCGGTTCACTGGTGACGTGTCGACACAGACAGTTACATTCACATTTACAACATCAAGTATTCACCTGCAGCCTAAACGATTTTAGACATGTCTCTACAGACAGACACAGTTACATTCACATTTGTAACATTAGTAAGTATTCATTTACTGCCTATACGGAGCCCTCTTTAGAAGTTTAGAGACACACAGACAGTTACATTCACATTTATAACATCAAGTTTTCACCTGCAGCTTATACGATTTTAGATATGTCTCTACCGACAGACACAGTTACATTCATATTTACTACATCAAGTATTCACCTACAGCTTATATCATTTTATACATGTAGAAACACACACACATTTACACTCACATTTATAACATCAGTAAGTATAGATCACCTGCTGCCTATACAATTTCACATGTAGTAACACACACACACATTTATATTCACATTTATAACATCAGTAAGGATTCATCTACTGCCTATACCACGCCCTTTGTAGAAGTTTAGAAATACACACACACATTTACATTCACATTTACATCAGCAAGTATTCACCTGCAGCCTATATGATTTAAGACATGTAGAAACACACACACATTTACATTCACATTTATAACATCAGCAAGTATTCATCTACTACTTATACAGAGCCCTCTTTAGAAGCTTAGAGACACACACACATTGACAACATCAAGTATTCACCTGCAGCCTATACCATTTCACACATGTAGAAACACACACACATTTACATTTACATCAGTAAGTATTCATCTACTACCTCTACCATGCCCTCTTTAGAAGCTTAGAGACACACACACAATAACAACATCAGTACATATACATCACCTGCAGCCTATACGAAGCCCTCTTTAGAAGTTTAGAGACACACACACATTCACATTCACATCAGTACATATACATCACCTGCAGCCTGTACGGCGCTTTGGGCAGGCGCCGCAGCGCAGCGGGCACGCTCCGGCCCGCCAGCAGCGCGTAGTGCGGCCGCGTGACGCCAGCAGCGAGCAGCAGCGTGTGCAGCGGCAGGCACAGCACGCGCGAGCTGAACAGGCTGCCCCCGCCCTCCGGCTCTTGGTACTCCACCTGTGTACAATGTAGTATGTTTAAGTTTTTTTATATGGCAATAAAAAAATGGTAGAGCAGTTTCAGCTGGTGGAAAGTGATAATATGGTCGAGGGTGAAACACAGGGTTTATAATAATAATAATAATTATAACAATCACTTTTTTTTTTTTTAAATTTATTTATTTAAGGTCGCTTTACAACAGCAAGGTCATTAGCGACCACAGTAACTTATAACATTGAGATATTTAAATATGTGAACCAAGTCCAATTACATTCAAATATCTTAAGGTAATACTACCTTCTTGCTTTAAACAGTCTGATAAAGTGAACAAACACTTTTAGTTGTTAAACAGTTTAATTAAAATGTAGAACATAAAACAAAAAGTAAAGAACAATAGGTAAAATTTTAACAAACAACGAAAAACTAGCGCGCGCGTACGGACGTAAATTGTCTATTTTCTTGCCGCTTCTCGAAAGCGTCATTTTTGGCGCGCGAGAACAAAACCGCGGCGACCAATCACAGCGCATTGCGTTCGAACACTACGTTCAGAAACGACGAAGAATCACGGCGTAAAACACAAGCCCTTACATAATCAATTATAATAATAATTTATTTTATTTATCAAAAAACATGTTCTAAACTTGTTAGTAACAGATTACAATTATTTCATTTTGTTAGTAAAGGCACACACAAGAATTATTATATTGAACACGAAAAAAAACTTTATGTAATTTTTATTCACATTAAATTAATTGAGAACATATTTGCTTAGAGACAAAAGCCGGAAGAGAATTCCAATGTATGTAATTTAAAGCATGTCTGTCAGTCATCTAGTTTCCATATTACTAGCTTTGCTTAATTTGGGACTAGATGGTGCTGTGCAGGAATATTTATATATATCACTAGATGCTCAGTTCGAGGTAGAATAGAATAGAATTTTTTTCTTTAATTCATGTTACATTTTTATAAAGTACTTATGAATGGTCCTTTAAAAAATAAATTTAACATAAGTAAAATAAGAAAACATAAGTTAGTTATCCCACTAAAAAAAATATTATTAAAATAGAAATAACCTTTATTTGGTTCGTCCAATACTACATGAAATGGATTTATTAAGAAGCCAAGGTGGTATAAAGTAACAGTCCTTGTAACTAAAACAAAAATAGTATATTACGGGTAAGGATTATATTTAGATGTAATTAAGTATCACCTCTGAGAACAGGATTATTAACTCAGCATAAATGTTAGGCCAGAACTGTTAATCTGTCTATACTATAATATTATCTAAGGAGACGAGTGGCTATTTAGAAAAACCAGTTATGTTGAGGTAGGAATAACAGACAAAATAATATTGGAAGAACACAAAAGTATAAAATTAATATAGTAATTAAGTAAATTTATATGGTTAAAGTTTAAAGTATTGACGTTTGTGTGTCTGTATAACTCACCTCTCTCGGGTGATCAGTAGGGCTGAGACACGCGTGCAGAGCGCTAGCCGCCCCGCGTATAGACAGAAAGTCTCTGGGGGCAGCCCTCACAGCCACTCCCTTCCAGCCGCGAACATTCTCCAAGTAAGATGTGGTGGGCTCTCGGTCTCCTTGGGGTAGGATCTCCACAAATGTCCCGTTATACTGAAATAGATATAGGGATATAGAAACATCCATACAATATTATGATTTTAGAGATAAAAGGACTTGAATACAATCTTGGACTAATATTGAATTTATATGTTTATAATGTATCTAATCAAATAATTGTATGCCAAATTGTATGTTTGCAACATGTGATATAAATATGTTTCTAACAAATAACAATGATCTGTAAAACATGTTTCTGACAAATAATTAAATATTCTATTTTACTGGGAGTTTACCTATGCATTCTTGACAAAATTACGAGATATATACCAACGCTTCTGTTATCCCCAATGTATCCATGAAGAGAGCCTTGGTGACACAGGTTCTTCTAAACCTATTTCAAGCACCAGTCTCTTGACATAGGCAAGGTTTCTTACTACGACAGTGTTATGCTAACCTTTGTGTAAAGAGAAAATAAATGTTTTATTTATTATTATTATTATTATAACACTCACAATTTCCCCATACAGTTTATCCAGCACTTGCACTCTATCAGTGATGGTGGGCGTGGGCGGATTCTTCTGGGGCCTCGGAGCCAGGTGGAACTGTCTCACATATGCTATGAGGATCGGGGACTCCGCTGGTATACTGGCCAGCTCATAGTCTTGAGACATGTTGAGACGGAACTGTTGGGCGCCCATTGCTGGAATGTTTTGAAAATTGTAAATTTATCTATCTGATCTGTTTAGTAATAAAAAGAGTACAGAATCAATGACAACAATCTGTATAAGATGCTAATAAAATTGAAGTTTATAACCATCTAATATAAAATAAGTAGTTTTATTTAGTCTTCAAACTACTCATTTAGCTTTTTGGACCTAGGAGTTTAAACTGCTAGGATAAGTAAATAGAAAAAAAATATATTAATAAGACTTAAGTTCTTCAATTGTGCCACAGTGCACAATTTAATGTACCTTTACTGAAATGAAGTTATGTATTTTATTTGTATGTGGTGTTTCAGGGATATAAGAAAAAAAAACAACTGTCTCATATTTTGTTAGGACAATGTTTCAACAAATGTTACAATAATATCTTACCCACAGTATCCATATAAATAAGCAACATGGTCATCACAGTGACAAACGTGAGAACAAACAGAATAGCCGGCAGGAGCTTCCGATACAGCTCATTTGGAGGAGTCTTTGTTAATGAGGGGATGCTGAACCGGGACGTGGGTGCAGGGGTTATGGGTACCGCGGTAGTGTTGGGTACTGGTTTGGGCACATCTTTAGGTTTGTCCACTGGCTCTGCAGGGGGCACTTCAGGGAGAGGATTTTCTTGAATTTTCTGAAATATTTTGTGAACATTTGAAAATATGAACTGTTATGGTAGTTGATGGGGATTGATAGTTTATAATTGTGATCATTTTTAATAACATACTTTAGTACATAAATTGTTTTATTTAGTAATTGACAATGATATTTAAGAAAAGTAATTAAATCAATTTTGATTCCAACCCTATTTTTTATTGGCACTGTATGTGAATCACCCATGGTTATGACAGATCTGTATTTAATTCATCTATGATATAAAAAACAATAATCATTTGATTTAAACTGGTCATATTCATATTTTACTTTATTTGAATCTAATAGAAATAGAGCTATATCAGAAATACAAAGAACAATTAAAGCTATTATTATGGCTTCTTCCTTTGTTACCAATATTAAAATAGTTTACACAACACCAATTTATATCAAAATCAAAGCGTGTCTTACCATATTTTAAGTTTATTACGAGTACACTAAAATTTTTTCATACTACAAGCCAAAAAAAGAGCAGACGGTGTTGACAACAACTGTTAAAGGAAGTTTTTTTTTGACATATTGCCTAGGGACTGGGCAAACAAGGACTGAACCTTTTCTTCATTTCTGAACGAAAAAATATAAAAACGTTTTATAACTAACCTTTTCCGCCATAATTCTTGTTTTATTCTTTAATCGCACTTTAAAATTATCTAAACGAAGAAACGCATTGAAACAAAAACAAGCTAACTTCGCACTGCTGTAAAACGATTTATATTGTTTTTAACATAAAATAATAGCCATTAATGATTATCAGCGAACGGTTTATTCCAATCCATAAATTAATATTACTTATTCATAGTGAAATTTGAAATAATAATAGAAATAAATAAATTAGAACAGGTGAACACACAAAACACAGGTGTGAGATAAATTCAACGTGAGTCACCCATTAATGACAGTTTTAAACTAATGTTGCCAGTTGCCACTTCATATTTATGTTAGCTTGTTCAACAAGGATATTATTTTAATTTATAGCATTGCACTTCATTAACATGCATGTGAACTTTAAAGAAAATAATATATTTTTAAGAAAATAGAACTTCATTATGTTAAAAACCTTGAGATTGATGTATAATTCATAATTTGAAAACAAATTTCTCACTGTTTTATGCAGCAGCATAAATAATAACCATTTTATTTAAAAGTGGAACTTTCCCACAAATTTAAACGTTATAAAATCAGACTTGGAAATAAAGATAAAACTCTAGAAAATCAGGCAGTATAATAAAAACCAGTACAGCTAACCCAAACCTACCGAGCCTTTCATATATTTGTGATTTAAATTTCGATAATAGTGATGAATATTTGTTTTTACAATAAAAGTCACAATTTAGGGAAAATCGTTTATTTTAGTTTTTATAAGTACAATTAAAGTAACAGCAATTCAAGTTTGCATTCAACCGATTTATACAAAATGTAATTATAAAAGACTATGCGTACATTTATTAATAAGTATGTACAATAGCAATCGTGTGAAATAATTTACCTATCAATAAAATTAGAGCATATTGACAATTAATGTATTTACTTCTTAAATGTATCACGCAAGTCATAATCATATTTTATATAATATTATTAATACATATTTTAAATGAAGTATGAATATTTAGTAATATAAAACAATAATAATAATTTTATAATCCAATCCATACAAATAATTTTCATCAAAATTCGTGATTATAAATTAGTTCATACTTTACTATTTCATCGTATTTTTCATATATTATACGTATATAAATATATAGATTATTTTTTTATTGTCTTGTTTGCACTTCTAAGCCATTTATCTGAATAAATTGTAAATGTTTATAAATTGCATCACGACTTTTTACTGATAAACTTCGCAGTTACTTACGCGTTTAGCGTATAAAGTCGGGATACAACTTGAATTTTATAAAAGATATATAAAAATTACTACAAATTATATTATATTGAATCGGTCCATGAAATATTTTATTTATTTGGAGCCTACAATTTTAAGTCATCATCGGAAATTCTTAGTCAAAGACTACCTACAAAATGGATTTTCAATTTAAATGTTTGATATACGTGTATTAATTATTTATTTCAGTAAATAACATATATGTAAAGGATTGACGTCCTTTGACTACCAGGAACTACGCTTTGGGAACCAGGGACCATATTCGATTCAGGGTCAATATAAATAATGTTTCCGTTGCGATTTTTACGAAACTTTTCCGATTTTACTTACCGATCGATATCGTATTTATGAATATGGGGATTAATATCTGTAAATAAAGTTATAGGAAGAGAAATTCATTATTACTTATTTGATATACAATCACTATAAATTCCTACTTTTAGATTTACACATTGTCAAATTATTGAAAAGTAGAATTACGAAATTTACTCGGATTGTGAGTGTACTTTTGAGACTTTTAGAACTGTGGGAATATCTTATGGATTGGTATTATTAACGTGTCTTAACTCTTAATGTATTGTTTATTATATTACAGTTAAAACATGTTAATTGAGAATACATTACGAGACGATCGAAATAAAGATATAAAGATCGATAAAATAGATTTGGTTTAAAATGTATGAAGACACCATCTTAATACTGTGAATAAATTTTATGTGCGTTTTAATAATTGTTGGGTTACAGAATATAAATATTAAATATAAAAAATATATATCCGTATGTGTTACATGCAATTAGCGAGTCAAACAGGGCATATTTATTTTGCCATTATTATCCAAAATGTAAAATTAATCGCATAGGTACCTACATAAGTTTCATAAAATCACAAACATTTTGTTGCCATTTTAATCATTAATCAAGTATAATGACTACATTTCAATTTATTTTATTATTGTCAGACAAATCCATTTTCACGATCGAACGTCTTCGACAAGAAGAATGATCATTTTTTATCTCCAACGATAATAGTACCGTTTCATATACATATATTATGAATAAATATAAATATTTTATATAATAATACGTCTTTTGGTAGCCTGTATAAACTTATACATGTATAGAGTTTTCATAACATAATAGGTAATTATATTGATAAATATTATTAGGCTGTGTTGTGCGTAATCGGCTAAAAAACGGAATATTCTTAAACTTTAACAATTATTCATTAAAACACAATTATTTTAGTAATTAAAAGCTATAAGACGAAATATATCACGAAAACAATTGAATAATGTCTAAAAGATCACCAATATTGTTCTTGGTTATAGTAGACTTGAAATTATTTCAATCTGTTACAGACACATCATTTTTTAGGCTTTTTGTATATCTCTATATGTATAATGTATAAGAATTAATTATATCAAACACTACAAAAAAAGTACGAATAACTATTTTTGCATTCTATGCGCTTTAAATATTTCCGTCATCAAATACATACTTATTTATCTATCCTATACGTTCTCTAATGAGAAATATATATTTATATTAATAATCTTTATTATTGTCTTAGTTACAGAGTTTATTGTCAAAATTACAACAGTCATAAGATAATTACAA
Organism: Phoebis sennae; assembly: GCA_001586405.1. Lineage (NCBI taxonomy): Eukaryota > Metazoa > Arthropoda > Insecta > Lepidoptera > Pieridae > Phoebis > Phoebis sennae. Next base: position 51,853 of record LQNK01000737.1, read on the forward strand.
CATAATAAAGTACGTAGATAAAAATTCGAAAACATTTCTATAAATCTATAACAGTAAGTTTATTGTCAAGCACTCGCCTTAATTTAAGAATATTTTTAATCTATTATTGTCAATATTACATATTAGTTTAATATAATTTCAGAACATTTCATTTATTCGGAATCAATTCCATACAATTATTCAACAATCGATAAATTCCTAAAGAAAATGTTGCCATATTTAATTTTATTATTGATTTATTATTGTCTTCGTTTTCTATATTTTTCTCGTTCACTCGTATGCAACTAGAGAGAAAAAGCAATAATGCAATTCGTTTCTTATCTATGTCTTATGCTATGAATAAAATCTCTAAATAGATCTACAAACTTCAAATAAGTCTAAAATTTAAAGATAGATGCTCAAATGCGCTTTTAAATGTTTTGATATGAAATTGATATTTTGTATATTGACATTAATACCCTTTCATAACTGTTATAATAGGAAACGAGCTCTGGATTTGATTAAAGAGAAAATACAGAATTTCTTCATTTGACTATGTGGTGGCTTTAGGCAATCTTTCGTATTATATTTAGGTCCATGTAATTACATAGATACTCCGAATATACATATAAAATGTATATATTTTGTTTAGTTTATCTGTATTAGTTGCAGGTATTCCTTTTTCATATTAAAGAAGAAACACGACAGCAACCAAATACAACGATCGCCGAGAATTGCAATTTTATTAATTTATATTTCTCCCTATTTTTAAAATTTTCTTTACTGGCAATTATTCAAAAATACCAGAGCTCGGTACGAGTATTGGAACGCTTATCTTATCTGTGCGTGAGTGACAGCTGTCAGAATTGGCGCGATAATTGACAGCGTTAGAAATGGCGCGGTCTTGCTCGCGAAGCTTTGTCCAGGAAGTGGGATTGGTGTTCCCGGATCTACGACGTGGATCTTCCAGCCGAGATTATTGTGCGTGTAACACTGAAAAGAAATATTATTAAAATACATTGTTTACTGCAGCTTTATTTGATATTGCTAATATTAACAAATTGCTATACATTTTATTTATGTATAAATAAAATAGCGGGTAAGTTAAAATTGGTTATTGATATTTTAAATCAAAAGTGTTCACAATTATAATTCAATTTTCATTTATGCTATTGACACAAAGTAAAAGACGATTCTTCCTAGACTATCATTGAATCCAAGAATGACGTCTGTTTCACCAAATTCATTTTTTAAAATAATGGTAATAAACTAATAAAATAAATAATTATAATATCGAAGGTGAATTAACACATGAAGATCTCTCTAACGCAGTCGTTAGGGTTAAAGTAACAATTACTTCAAACGATTTTAATGAGAAAAGGAGAGAAAGCACGATCATCTGGTCACTTTTAATGAGTGGATATTTAATAAGAAAGAGAAAGATGATCATTTTTTTCTTCAAATAATTTCCATTCTTGGATTGTAATACAAAATCTCATGATCATTACATCATTTTATTACCCCAAATAATTTCCATTCTAGTTTTCATTGTAATACAAAATCTCATTGTCATTACATCATTTTATTACCCCAAATAATTTCCATTCTCGTATTGTAATACAAAACCTCACCTGATAGTAGACCAGGTCCGGGGTCTCATGGGCCACGGTCCACTCGAGCACGGCGGGCTCGCCCTCGTTGCACTCCAGCTGCAGCGTCTGGAGGTAGTCCTCGAAGGTCTCTGATGTCGCTGACTGGTCTGTGGTTTTGTGCGTCCATTCGCAGTAGCGGCCCACTGGAAGGTTTTTGGTATAGGAAGATTAGAATGTGTTTGTTTTTAAATATAAGTGAAGGAATTCCATCAAGAAGAATCAATATGAAATATAAATGAAAGATTAAACATTTTTTATTTGGGAAGATATTGGTAAAAAATTATTCATTTAACGAAAATACAATATTGTTGTATTATTTAATAGTTTGATTCGCTAAATTGTGTTAACAGTCTAATGACATTTAAAATGTGTATCTGATTACAGTCAAATTTTTGTTTGGCTCTGAATTCATCTAAAATATATAATTGCCTACTAAGGCCCGGTACCTATAAACGACGGAACGTCGTAGCATAACACATACGAATCGTTCTCATTAACAAGCGATCTTAATCAACAAATCAACTTAACAAACCAACAAACCAAGTTTTGGTTTATCATAGATACGCATTAGACTTACGCCTAATAGGATATTGTACTGTCCGTAAGTAAAACGACTCGTTTTATTTTTATAGGAAACTAGCATAAGGGAACATATTAAATATTAACAGATAAAAAATATATAATTAAATAACACACCAGCAGTAGGATATGGGTATCCCTCGTTATCGTAGGCAACGCCGGCGAACACACGTTGCTTTCTCTGGTCCTCTTCTCTTTTCTGACCGAACCCACCCTCGGAGGAGTCACTTATGTAGAACGGATGGAATCTGGAATGTATTACATTCACTTTTATTTCTATATATACATCATTCTAGATGTCATAAGTTGTCTATATTGTGCATGTTGTGTACGTCTGTAAGAGTTTGTAGCATTATTTCATGTATATTGTGATAGTAAATGTGTCTTTTTTATGTATACAAAAGTTGGTAATACTAATAAAAAAATAAAGGTGTTAGGAAACAATTACTCTGAGGCCCGGTTCTTATAAATGACAGAACGTCATAGTATAATAGATCGTTTTCAATAACGAGCAGTTTATTATAGATACGCTTTAGACTTACGACTAGTAGCATATTGAACTATTCGTAAGTAAAACAACTCGTTTTTATATGTACTGGGCATAATTCTGGGAACGTCTACTTACTAACACCCGTATTCACAAATAATACTTGTGTAAGTGCAGTTGTAATACTACGCAAAGTTAGAAATTTCTCAATGCGTCCCAAATGACTAGTCTAAATAATAGCCAAGTGCCAAAACCGCTCCTCAAAATAGATATATATCGTCTCTGAATAGGTTTTTGGGGCCTTTTGCGTTGTAAGAACTCATAGTATTATTTGTAAATACGAGTGTTACATGTTTCAATATGTATCACATACTCCTATAATGTAAAACATGCTTCTAAACAGTAGAAATATCTTAAAGATTTCTTTTATATTTTTCGCGGATTCTTTCGACGATTATCGTAAGGATTTATAAAACAGTTTAAAAATATTGATCTCAAAGGTTAAAATAACTTACTTAGCCGGGTTAGTCCTGTCGTCTCCCCCTTCCACCAGGAAGGTGTAAGTCTTGCCTCGCTCCACGTATATCTCGGGTATCAACTGATCATTGATATACCATGCAATGCCCCAAGATGGATGACCTATAACCAATTCGAGTATTAGAAAATTTTACTAGTTCCTGTTAGAATTAATAAAAATCGGAAATATATTGTTTTAACGATAAGTGAGCCATCGTATAATTAGTTGTATTAAGACGGTTTACTTATCGTGTTTTGATACTCACTGTATTTTAACTCGGTTTAGACCGACATTTCGGACCGATTCGGAGGTCCTTCATCAGGGGGAGTAAGACGTTTAAGCGGTCACGTCTCTTCTAAAATACAGTGAGTATAAACCGTCTTAATACAACTAAAAATCGGAAAATATGGGATGCGTATATGAAACAAATGATTGATAAATAAGTATCTTGATGTATGAATGTTATGTTCGATGAAATAATCATTTCAGAAGGATGAAGTAAAGATGAGTCTTAGTGCAATATTTACCGTATGGTGAGAATCCGTTTGTAATCTCATTGTCTGCATGAAATTAAAACATTTATGTAGGTCTTTATAGATAAGTTCTATAATAAATTTGGTGTATTGCATGCATACTGATTAAAAACGGGGAATAATATTTTTATAGAAGTTTCTTGAAGAGATGTTTTGATTTGGATATTCTAAAAGCTCCTCGATTTGGCCGATTTGGAAAATAAACAGTTTGTCTTTGACTTTTGTTTACCAGCTTGTAGCTTCTCTGGATCCGTGGAATAGGATAAATTCTGTACTTAAACATTTATTTTTTATACTTTATTGCTGTACAAATAAGAACTTCTTAATTAATATATTAATAACCTCTTCTTTACTAATATTATAAAGAAGAAAGATTTGATTTTTTTGTATGGTTGTTTAAATAGGCTATAACCGACTTGAAAAAATATTTCACTATTGGAATCCTACATATTCCCCTTGTATGGTTGTTTAAATTGAATAGACTCCGAACCGACTGAAACATTATTTTAGCATTTAAATCCTATATTATCCCTGTTGAACATTGGCTACATAACATTACGCTACGGAAGTAAAACCTAGTTTGCTAGTAATTTAAATAGCATAGGATCAATAAAACTAGAAATAGAACACTTTAAATGTGTTTCAAAGAGAAGATACCAGTGATAGGCGTGTATCCTCTCCGCCCTCCAGCAGGACCGATCCTCGCAGTGAAGTTGCTGAGGCCGGCCAGCACTCGGGGCCGCCAGGGAGCTGGACCACCTGCTTCCAGTTCTGCGAGACCGATGCAGGTGTTGTCGTTCTGAAAATATTGAGAAAGGTCCTACATATTGCTAAAAAACATTGTACAATATTGAATTTTTCATCATCAATTCGTACTAATTGTACAAATTTATGATGAAAATTTTTAAGAATAATAAGCAAATATAGATGTCTTTACAACATCCGACCTATGATTGCAGCTTATACATTTTGTACAAACTTTATATTCCAGTGATGATTTATTTCATCACAACTACGAGTGATATAAGTAAAAATAAGGATATAGGAAAACAAAAAGACACATATAAATTCAAAATAAATAAATATGTATAACTTAATAATAGTGGACACAAAAGAGATGTCTCAGCTGTGCTATTCGAGATTCAGCATTTCGAATAGCGCTGGTTTTCGGACGCCCCTTGCTCCCTAGGATGGTGCGGGAATAATGAAACCGTTCCTTCATTGACCTCGTATGACATAAAATCTTAAAAATAGTTAAAAAAAACAATGTTGACTCATGAATGCTCTGTGTTTGTGTGTGTGTGTGTGTCTTACCAAAGCTCCAAAGTCCAGTTGCACATCAGTCCTCGTGGTATCCATGAAGGAATGAGCATTGGCCTCATATCTCGAGTTAAGGGGTCCAAACGCGGCTATAACGGACTGAGAGCGAGAAGTTAACACCTCTTTGTCTTTCATTGGCTCCTTCGCTGCTAGCGGCCGGCGGTATGTTATGGTAGTTACGCCGTTCTTTTGTTGACCTGATACTGTGAAACGGCGAAATAATTCTTGTATTTAAAGCATTGGAGGCATAAAGATCAGATAAGGCATTATATATTATGACTCTAGATCAGATAAGGCACTATATATTATGACTCTAGTTTGCAAGCAATAAATTGAGAGATCTTGAGTTTGATCCCCGAAAACGTGGATGAAAAGTTACCAAATGATGTCTAAACGTAATTGTTTTATAGACTCCCTAGTTTTTGTAAAGAAACAATGTTTGTAACTAGCATAAACCTAAAAAAGGTTATTAAAAAGCATGTTTGCATCGATTACTTTTGTATTATGTATACGTAGACATAATAGATTTACTATACGACTAATAACTATATTTTGGAAGAACTGTGCGTTTCAGAAGAAATTTCTTCCCACGTACTACCGGAATCTGGAATCAACTTCCAGCAGTGGTGTTCCCAGTAAGATACGATATAGGGCCTTCAAGAAAAGAGGCAACACATCCACAAGACCCCAGGTGCTGTGCTTATGGGTGGCGTTTACCACTTACCATCAGGTAGATCACCTGCTCATTTAACCCTTTCTCCCATAAAAAAGGAAATAATTAGTAAGAAAGAAAAAAGAAAGAAAGATTTATTCAAGAACCACACAGAATTAGACACAAATAATAACTTAATAACAAACAAGTAGCAGTGTGGCGTTGAAAGGGAAACTGTTCAGCGTATGCTTCTCCTACGTTAGTCGCAGCGCTGATTTTCAGCAGCTCCCAATGGCATAGTCACTACATGGTATAAAACAAAGTCGCTTTTTCTGTCATGTGTCATGTTGTATGTCCCTATGAACGCTCAAATCTTTAAAACTACGCAACGGATTTTGATGCGGTTTTTTTTAATAGATAGAGTAACTCATGAGGAAGGTTTTTATGTATAATATCATCCATTAAACCCGTGCGAAGCCGGGGCGGGTCGCTAGTAGTGTATAAGACATACCCAGCGTCACATCATTGCTTCCTCCCAGCCGAGCATCAGGACAGACGCCTCGCTCGCCGTCACACTGCGCGAGATGGGTGATCGTGTAGTCCGCCACTCGGGGTTGGTTTGATCTAGAATGTGATAATGATTACTACTCGTGGTAGAGTAACTATCGAGTTTCTTGCCGGTATCTTCTCGATAGAATCGACTTTCCGAACCGGTGGTAAATTAAAAAAAATGACTATTCATAAGTACTTTGTAAAAAGTTTACATGAATAAAAATATATTCTATTATATTCTATTCTAATTAGGATTGTTAAGTACAAAAACAAAAAATCATAATGATACAATGATTATTCTGAAAGATGCGGATATCTAAAAGAACACATTTTTGAGGACCCTTATTATAATATAAAATATAATATAATATCAAATATTAATAGTGGAATTGGAAAAGTAAAAATGTGTTTTCCTCCACATAGAAACCTTATTAATGAAATAAAATAATGAGCCTTAATTTAGGCAAAACGAACATTTATTAAAAAATAATAGTAGAAGAAGAAGCTAATTATAGTTTCACCTATAATTATATAAAATTCAATGTATTATTTCAGCATGTCTTATCATAAAACTTACCAAAATCCACAAGCACATAGCCGTTTAAAGTTACATACTTAAAATCAAAAATCCATACAAGTAACAAAAATGTACAAAAATACTTTCGAAAATACTCAATAGTACGTCATAAAACTCTAGTGTCAACTCCGATTTTGGAGAAATATACCTGTGCCAGTACAATCCTAATTTCTATGCTATTCTATACAACGGCAATTTTAATTAAACAAATTATCACCGTCCTTACTTAGTATCCCAATAAGCCACCACGACATCAGCGCCGAGCATGGCGGGCCTGCCTTCTGCACCAGATATCCCGAACGCCATGTATTGTTCCTTCCGAAGACGGGCTGAGAGCGTTATTTGGACTTGCTCTCCCTGGAAATGTTAATATTGCATGAGAGCTACTACAGCTTGTGTTGTTAAATAACGTCGCATAGTGGGTATAATGTTCTGTTCTTATCAAAAGAGGAACAATTGATTTGGAAAATTTGGGGGTAGCTAGGTTAGGTCTGCCCACGATACAGGCTAGCCCTTAGTGGGTGCTACTGATAATATATTTGTATAATTAGTATAGATATGTAAACGTGCAATAGAAATGCACGTAGAATATTAGTCGTAGAATGGTTGTAAATAAATATATTTTCATTTTCAGCTGAAATACAGTTGTATTTTTATTAAAATTTGAATTCTTTGATACGAGATGTACAAAACAAGTACAGAAGTCAAACTACATGCAAAACATGTTCGTGCGATGCACCAAAAAACACCGTTTATCGTGTCAAATCTGGGATCAAGTGGGAACAGTGAACACAAATGTTTGAGACATGCATTTGGGTTCGTGAGTAGGTATGAAAAGTATATGCACAAGTTTAACTTCCGTAACTGTTTTGTGGTTATATATAGGGATTTTCTAATGCCAATTTTAACATACAGAATCATAAGTTTTTATTTTATTACCTTCATCTTATTCTGGATACCACTAGCTTGTAAATGAAATGATTATTTTTGAGTTTCATTGATTTATGCATAAATAAATTTGGGAAATGTAAATTCAAAATAGAAGTAAAGCTGTCTTATTTGCCTACATTTTTTTTAATAACTGCCTCTATCCTTTTATTCAACGAGCTACGAAAACGTGCTACGTTTAGGTTACCAAATGTTATTCAAATCTGCTCAGCAGTTTTGGGTGATTGGTGTACAATCATTCGAGTATAAACGTTGAGAGTTGAAAAAAAATATCTCTAGAATTTTAAGAAGTATGGATCACAAGAGTGCATGATATACTTTTCAACACATTCATGTCACGAAAATATTCCAAACCTAACGCTTACATGACATGTTCCTTCAAATCCTATTTAATTTAATTCTCAGCTAAATACTTCCTAAGAAGTTCTTCAATCTATTATTTTACACGAACGTTATAAATTCAGTTCCCGTCGGTTAAGGATTTATACACTTTACACAATAATAGAATGTTATGAGATCCGCCCCCGCGCTCATGCAAATTAAATTATGAAATATGAGTGTACTCGGGGAGCGTAATATAAAGTGCCTTAAATTCTATGGGCGAGGTTGGGAAATTTATTGAGGTTCATCGTAACATATTTTATTGGGAATTGATGAAATGTTTTTGATAGGATTGCATGTTATACACTCGTGTCATAAATAGTTATTTTTTGCAGTTTCTGCTGAGATATTTTGAATATTGTATGTCGTAAGAATTTCAAATCGAAATCTATCCAAAACATCTATTCATTTTCATAAAAACAGAAAAATTATTTTACCTTACTTACCTTAAGAAATCCTCTAGAAGGAGTAGAAAATATTAAGTTACGCTAAAACAATATAAATTAAATATATATTTACCTGTATTTCCCATCGGATCTGCAGCCTTTTGTCTAAAATTTCCTTACAATTGTTGGAAGCGCTGTAAGGCGTCTGAGAAGTTGTAGAGCTTGTCTGTAATGGCAAGTTTGGTTAGAAATTACATAATACCAAATTATTTGATCTTAAATATGGCGTTATTCAATATATTAAATATTCCTAGCCAGCGGCCCGTCTCAATAGAGACTATAGCCAATTGCGCAGGATATAGTGCACAAGTTTAAATAAATAAATATTCCTGGACATTTAACACAGCGCCATCTAGTCCCACATTAAGCATAGCTTTTACTATGGAAACTAGATAAACGAACGATATAGTTAAACATTTTACGGTAGAACATTGCATATGTTCATCACATAATAATTTTCTACTCGTGGGGATCGAACCCACACCCCCAGGCGCAATAGACCATTGCTGTATCCACTGCGACAATCGCATACATAGTTACAAACTCATTTTACTTCCATAATCCATATCACGTAAAGGTGGTATGGTATTATTTAATACAATTGTAATTTATTTATTTGGGACTACCGCTTGTTTCATGCTTTACAAAGGTACAGATAAAATCTTGTTAGATACCATAACATAACTATAAATAAATAACAATAATTACTTTGGTTGTTTAGAATACTTATCATTTTATTATTAAATCTAGAAATTAAGGACAATCAAGTTTAAGAGGGTAGCTTGATAAATTCATTCAACAATTTCATGGTTTTTCAACTTACCGGATTATACCACCACGCAGGCTGTTAAAAGTTAGTAAATCCGAATGTAAGCAGAGGAAAACAAGCAAAACATATTAGTACCTAAAATAATGAGATTAATAATAAATATCCAATGTATCCAAAAAAGGCTGCGCTGTAAAAAAATGTAAGTAAAATCCTTGGAAGCTAAACATAAAATATGGTTAGTAAAAGAGGCCATTATCAAAGAAGAATGCAAAAAAGACCTGGATTTATTTTTATATTGGCTAGATCTATGCTAAAATTATCCAAAAGTAAAAGGGTAAATACAAATTAAAAGATCATATTTTTTAAATTTGTAACAGAAAAACGTGTTACATTTCTTCAATGCATATTTTTTCCCATCAATCACAACAAAGGTTAAAGAACATAACTAAGAAGGTAGATATAGAAAATCAAACATATCATTACACGAAATTTTCCACCTTAATGCCTTACTTAATACTTAAGAGGGTTAGCATTTTAATCATACATATTAATAATAATTAATTTAATATTTCCCGCAGTGATTTGAAAATGAGAACAACAATACAATGATCCCTGTTTACATTTTCATTTATGATTTAATAAAAAAAGTTGGTAAACCAATCACCACTATCATTAAAAATTAAAAATGTTAGTTTAAAACCCTAAAACCTTTCATGCCCCAAATAAGGCACTTTCCATCCAAACTCACAGTGATCTTCGTCTGTCCTAGCGCAGGGGGCACGTCTAGGTCCTTCGGTATATACACGTGTCCGAAGTTATGGCGGTACTCGACGCACCACACGGCTAGCCAGTCGATGTCGTAGGCGGTCAGCTTGCCGGGCAGCTGGATCTCGATGTCTTCGCCTTGGTAGCCGCGGAGAGGGTTGAGGGAACCCATCTCGTTGGGGACCTTTGTGATAATAAATTAATTATCATTACTATAAAAAAGTCGCCTTCTGCTGCCTTTTCCTAATAAGGTATGCTTGGATTTTTAATACTATGTAACGGACTTGGATGCGGTTTTTTATCAGATAGATATAGAGAATAATTTAAGAGCAAGGTAACGCGTAATAAAATACATGACTTTTTTTATGTAACAACGGGTAAGCGGAGCATATGGTTTACCTAATACAAAGTGTCTACCGCAGCCCATGATCATCTGCAACAGCACAGTGTCGCAGATGCCTTGCCGGCTTAAAGGAAGGGGAGGGGATAGAAAGAGGATTAATGGGAAATTTAGAGAGGACTGCAACAGGATGGGATGGGAATACAGGTGTTATCAATACAACAGAAAACTTTGTTTTTAGGTCTAATTTTTCACAATTTTAAAGCATTACAAAATTTTGCTACCACTCTCTAATTTCTAGGATCATGAGCATAAGATATCATCAAAGTTACAAATCTTACCTTAGTACCAAAAGGATTAGGTTCGCTTCCATTCCCCACCCAAAAGTAGGCATCAGGACCAGCTCCATCATAATGCAAGTTGGGGATATAGAAGGTCTTAGCATCCAGAACACTGATGTTACCAGAACGCAGCCCATGCGCTAGTCGTTTGAACTCTGGTAGTACTCGGGGACGGGGAGGGTCTAGTCCAGGGGGGATGAATACATCTCCAAAGTTTACCTGAAACAAAAAGTCACTTAGATACGGTGATATTTGGAATTCGTATTTGCGTTGTTTTCGAAATTCGAAATTGTTACCTTCAAGAGGCCTTTGCTGTGCTATAAAAAATTGCCGATTACTTAAGTCTTAAAAAAAATAAGTCTCAATAAAAACCATACGATCCAAAACAAGCCTGAAGAAAAAAGTATTAATATTTGTCAAAATTTTTAATTAACTTTTCTCTAAGTAGATATTTAAAAATGCTAATTCAGTGTGACAAAAATAAGATGTTATTATTTTAGGAGATGTTTTAGTAGAGTTACAACTGCTAATACCTATTAATAAAATTTTGATTTCGTTGAAATTTTGTACAGAGACAGTTTCAGACCCGAGAAATGATATAGGTTTTATTTCGGAAGTCCCACGTGAAAAGGCTATTCACAAGCTTTCAATATTTGAAAACATTTATTTTTATTTATTTATTAACACTTTATTTATGTTGATAAAAGTACAGATATTAACTTAAATTCTAATAACGTAACAATCAACACAGAGGGCGGCCTTATCACTCAAAAGTGATCTCTTCCAGGCAACCTACTGGAATACGAGATGATATTGTAGGAGGCAGGTAAAAGCGTAAAATACTAAAAATGAAGAATAAATAAATATACAATTTTAAATGTGATTGGCCATATTATATACATATAACATAAAATAAATTACTAAATTAGACATTCTTCAAAACTGCCCAATTGATTGTATTGTGATTCTGATTATCATAATATAAATAATTAATTCCGGAAGATTTATTTTTCTACATATAGGATGCTATTTTTATACGAAAATAAATGCGTAGGACTTAGGAAGAGACGCATGGAATCGCGTGGGTATACACGTAGTGTTGACTATTTCAGAATTTTTATTCAGAAATTAATTTAATTAAGTAATTGAAAATATTGTACATAACACAACTACCACTTTAGCATTTGACTACAAACGTGGCTGTTAGAGAAACCTTATCGTATAATACAATGATATACTCGTATTTTAATGTATAGATGTCCGTTATATACTATCGTAACGTAAAATTAACGTATCGATCAAGAATAGTTGCATTTTTATTTTTTTTAAAGGAATAGCGTGAAAAATATAGATAGTAACGAAGATAGGAGAGGGTGAAATAGATGATTTTCATATGAATACGCGAAGTCTAGCTCGGGGCGAGCCTCTAGCATTATATTAACAATCATTGATTTTCTGATCGACACTAATATAAGCGCGATATATAGTCATATCTATGTACTTAAAATATCATTGGTGTAATAAATTATCAAAAGGACACTAACAAAATCATAACATCAAAATAAAAAAAGTATATAACTATATTTATAACCTGTGACGTTCCATATATTAAAAAAGTAAAATCGTCAAACGTCACATTTTGGCGGGAAGCGTGCGCGCGCCAGCCCGCCTCTAATCGATATTCGAGACTGACATCAATTTGATTGTCTGATCCCCATTCATTTGTAACGTAGTACTTTTCGCGGATATTACGTTTTAGCGTAGATACTAATTTCGATTGGAATACTATTGTAATTTGAACGTGGCTGATTTTAATAAATGGTCACCTTCAGTACACTATTTGTTTAAATTGTTAGTAATAAAAATATCTATAAATATTACATATATATCCCGGTCATTCGAATCTAAATATTTAAATTTAGAATTGAATTGAATTTTTGAACCAGAGACAAAGAACAATTTTCTTTAAATGCATTTTTGACAGTATTCATATATTAGGGTTCATTTATTTGATGACTTCATATATTTACAGTTTACACCCGTCAAAATACCAAAAACTATTAGTAACTGTAACTGGTTATTCCAATTGCCCCTCTCATTATAAACAAAGCAATTGAATGCATCCGTGTTCCATTTATCAATTTAATTTAAATTACATAAAGACCTAATTATTATTAAAGTACTTAAACAATTATCTTAATATATATAAATTACGTATCACAGTCCGCGATGGACTTCTAAACTACTGAACCGATTTTAACCAAATTTTACACACCGTGTGCAGGTTGATCCAACTTGAAAGATAGGATAGTAGTCCATGCGTACGAAGCCGCGGGCGGAGAGCTAGTTTATCACTAAATTACAAATTAATATACATTCAACATACCGTAAACCTCCTACACCAAACACTGATCCACTTGATATCTCTAAGGCGTTTTCCTCCAGGCAACCTCAGCAGAATGTCCGAATTGCTGTGAGCTGATAATACTGGCGGATCCCTGAAGAATAAAAAAAACTCATCTATCTATAATATAATATTAAATTATAAAAATTGTTTGTTTGTATTGAATAGACTCCGAAACTACAGGAACGTTTTGGGTATAGAATAAAAATAAATTCTGTATAGAGATTCATTAAATCTCATGTTTTATTCATGTGTCACTCGCGTATACATATATCCTGTTCCCGTAGGATTTTCGGGATAAAAACTTCCCTATGTCATTCCTGGGATTTGTAAACATCTCTGTACAAAATTTTATCCAAATCGGTCCTTTAATTTCGGAGCCTATTCAATACAAACAAACAAATCTTCCTCTTAATAATATTAGTATAGATATAGTCTATAGTCTTGTTCTAGTTTTACAGGCAGCTAATTGAATTTTACAATAAAAACACAACAATAACAACACCAATTACATAAAAAGCTTTAACGATTTTTCCATAGTTACTGACAATGGAAGTCCATTTTAATAAAAGGTAGATAACAATCAACATTTCCCATAGACAACAACACGCCATGTTTTAACTAGATGATTTTAGAACTCCTACTAAATGAAATTGTTTATGTTATTTAATTAAGCTCTAATTTAGATTTAACAAATATCTTGCATGCAGTGCTTATTCTTAAATTAGTTATACATTAAGTTCTAAATTATTTGTATCGTATTTTGTTTGTGTTAACTGTGAATGAGCCAATAAAATAAATAAATAGATTACGATAATATTAACAATATTTGAGAGACAATAAAAGAGCAAAGCACTCAAGTATGATACGAGATAATCTCTCTACTGTTATAAAATTGTAAACAACTTAAGAAACACAACATTTGAACGATCGAATTCAGACGAAGGCATTAAAGAATTGTATCGATTTGTTTATTACGTTGTTTTCTTGGCTTTACAAATGGGTATGTAAATTATATTGGGATGGGTATTGAATAATTACTAGGCAAGATATACGCAAAAGTATGGTATAGTAATATTTAGTTGTATAATGCTAGGAGTCGTAGGTTTACGAATCGTAATATTCTTTGTTATATTACAGACTAGCTGATCCACGCGGTTTCGCTCCCGTAGCATAATGTTATGTATATATAGCCTATAAAATACAATACAGACCAATGGGCGTATTTGTCTACACTAATATTATAAAGAGAAAAACTTTGCTTGTTTGCTTGTTTGTAATAAATAGGCTCAAAAACTACTGGACCGATTTTAAAAATTCTTTCACCATTCGAAAGCTACATTATCCACGAGTAACATAGGCTATATTTTATAAGCTATTTATGTAATATTTAGCTAAGGGAGCGTTCCGCGCGGATCAGATAGTTTACCGTATTCTCATTCACATATCCGCTACTCAGTACTTAATATTCCCAATAACAACAATTAAAACATATTAAATAAAATACTTTTTAAAGGAAACGTCGGTTTAAATAATAATGTAAAATAATGTATAATAAACCGCGTTTAAAATCCTTTAAAGAGTATTTTATTTAAAATGGAAAGTACTCGCGTTGAAACAAACACAAGATTATACTATAATTCAAACATACCTGCTAGGATAATCCTCAGGATACGGCACTAAAATACCCTCAGGAGACGGCTGGGGCGTATCCCCAATCCAGAAGTACGCGTCCGGGCCGGTCCCATCATACGCGAAGCCCCGAATGAAGACCGTGTTCTCATCCACTGCGTATACGGTGCCTCTGATGCCGTGAGCGTATTGTGTGAGACGACCGATGATACGGCCGTAGTAGGGCTCAGGGCGACGGCAGTCGATCAGGCCTGGTGACAATCGAAATTACATTTTTTAAGTCAGTATATAAAAGAAAAGTTAGACATATTAGTAAAGTATTATGATATAATAGATATTTATTTTATTGTAATTGACTAGCTTTACCTGTACCTACAAAGTGAATAAATAAATGAAATAAAATGTCTTAGGAGGTGAAATTTTTGATGCAAATCGATTTTTCCTATAATTTAAAAAATAAGTTAGATTGAATTTTTATTTTATTTTTCCTCAAGTAGTTATGAGTAGGCCCACCACCTGGTGACTTATTAATTTATAATCGTTGAGTTTTGGGACACGTTGTATGTATATTTAGTTATATAAACCGTCTTAATACTGATAGCTCCCCTGACCGATTTCGGCCGTGGTGGCCAATCTCAACAGAGACTAGCCAGTTGCGCAGGAGATATTGTGCGCGCGGACACAGGTGCACTCTCTATTCCTTTTACTCTCATAACCCGATCAGGAGAGAGATTAGGCGCAGGACAATATAATATATATATTATCTATATAATTAAATCATTCCAACTTAAATGGCCTAATAAAATCAGCTTAAATTTATGAAACGACATGTAAGCACTTTAAAATTTTTAAAAATCATATATTCTTTTGCATAGTTAAAAAAATATGGATGCTTACAGATATAAGATAACTATACATTTCGAAATAATGGCATTATAATTGGCAGATAAGCTATGCATTCCGAAATTATGGCATTTTGGCATCCATCCTTTTCTGTCCTAAAACTCCTTCCTATCTCAAATGTCGTTTTGATTTCCTTAAATCTAGTTCAAAAATACCTCGCT
>LQNK01000737.1:73506-88534 GCA_001586405.1 Phoebis sennae
AATTGTTAAGACTTTCAATGTGTGTGTGAATGCTTGTATCTTTCAATGTGTAGTATTTTGATTGTCAAATACTTACAGCCTATCATTAAACTACTACGTGTGTGAAACCTCAGAATGTTAGCTACCCTCAGATTTATCTCAACTATCAGCATTCCAAGTGATTTCAGAACGTAGTTGGCTCAAGATCTCTCCACATTGTTTTGTAAAAGCTTCGCATGTCATTCAAATTCTTTGGTTTATCTCGCGTTTAGCAATTCAATCCTTTACCGAGTGAAACGTTCGCTTTTATGCGTTTTTTATCGGAAATCGTTATTGAGATGTAGGGCTTTGCGTTACGAAATATTTTAACGTTTGGGCATTATTTACTAATGGCCAGATATTAAAGCGATAAAATTACATATAATAAATAACTATTAAATGTTTATTTGTTCCAAAAAGATTACATAAAAAATACATAAAAATACAGTTTTGAACCCCACACTAGGATCCCCTGTGTTGTGGGGCTCAATCTCTTTCATCTTAAAAAACAAAAAGAATTTAGAAATTATTATATCTTAATAAAATAAAAAAAAATTCCTAAAATGTGTTAATACATTTATTATGAAGACACTATTCAAATTTCTATGTGACCACACAGACACTTTCAATAATTTTTTAAATCGATCCATAAATGGCCGAAATACGCTGTAACATAAAAATATATAATTGAGTAACTCGTCCATTTTTTGAATGTCAGTTAAAATTGAGAATAACTCTGATCTTATGTGACCGAATATATTTGCA
Source organism: Phoebis sennae (assembly GCA_001586405.1). Taxonomy (NCBI): domain Eukaryota; kingdom Metazoa; phylum Arthropoda; class Insecta; order Lepidoptera; family Pieridae; genus Phoebis; species Phoebis sennae. Next base: position 74,290 of record LQNK01000737.1, read on the forward strand.
AATCTTTTGTCGCTTGAACACAATGACTTCCATAATTATAATTGTTTGTGTGAATTAGAGTTAATCAGCGCAAAGGTACACCGACGTTTGTTTATCAAGCTTTTATATAATTATTTAGGTTTACATGACTGTTAGATACGGTAAGGTACTAGTCTATTTGATTCAAGAAATGGTGATCTATTGTATAGGCAGCAATTGTGTAAATATTCATCTTAATTTATTCAGTAGTTAAGGAGGATAAAGCGTATAAAGATAGCAGACAGATAGGTCTATAGACATACAGACATAAAAAAATATTGATTTGCCTTCTGTATCCTTTATTATATTAGCTTGTACTAAAATTTCTTCAAAATATTCGAAAGAAAGAAAGAAAAATATTTATTTGCAACAACTATGCACATACATACATTTTACAGAAATAAATACAAACATTTTAAAAACATAAAGATAAAATTATTCCATGTACAAATTCGGATTTGTTACGATTTTACTATTTGTATAATTGTTTGTATTAATGTTTTTTTTTGCATTTGGAATAATTAAATAAAAAAAAAATATCTACATAGCACTAAAAATATTGTAACATATCTGCAATATCATCATCGGTCTTAACAAAGGTTTGTACGACGCAAAAAACTCATTTCTATTATATGAGAAAAAATTTTGTTTCAAGGTTTTTCAGTCATTTAGTGGGCATGATTTATATGTATATTTTAGCCTAGTAGTGATTAAATTTATGAGATTCGGAAAACAAACAGATAGAAAGACGAGAAGACAAACTACAAACTGAAACGATTCTTGTTGACTTATGTCCAGCTCCTATAAAATAAAACGAGTCGTTTTCCTTACGGACAGTACAATATCCTACTAGGCGTTAAAGCCTATCTATATTAAACGTGGCGTTAACATCACAACTAAAGCTTGGTTCCGATTGGTTGATTTACGGCCGTTTTCAATATTATATTTATCCCTTGTTTTGCTTACTAAAGTCAGGCAAATCTATCTATTTGCACTTTGCTTTCAATATGCTCTCGACGGTTAGGTTTTGTTATGACTTTTGGCAATCAATTTTCATTTAATCTGAGATTACAATCTATCCATAATCTTTGATACATTATTGAACGCGGCCGTTAAACGATTCGTATTATAGTATAACGTTCCGTCGTTTATAGGAGCCGGGCTTAAGCGAACAAGACAGTATAAAATGTTTCAATTTATACGGCGCAGTACAAAACGGTCCATTAGTATGCTTCCCTCAGAAAGGGCGGAATTTACTTCCCCGAAGTCACGTACGACACGAAATTCTGTTATTACTCAAATAAATACTCCCGCCGTTTCATTTGACTCGCAGGAAATATTGTGAAATAGGTAACGTTAGGTATAATGCAGAATTTTGACGATCACTTATTGCTAGGCCAGTTCAGAAACCTATTATTGCGAGAGCTAGAACCATTTTTGGGGTTTGAGGCAAGCTGAAAATGTAAGGTACGGTAAGCGGGTGCCCGGAGGCCTGTATTTCCATCCCATTTCTCTCCCATCCTGTTGTACTCCTCTCTCAGCCTGTTGTACTCCTTTCACAATTTCCCGTCATTAATCCTCTCCCTATCCCATGTTGTTCCTTCAAGCTGCCAAGGCATCTGAGACACATCTATCTTTTTGAGAATACTATATTTTTACTATACCTAAATTAGGTACCTAGGATATTCCTATTAAAATTACAATTTGTCTTAAATACAAGCTTTCGGCATATGAACCTACATTCTTGTCAAAATGTAAGTGTCAAGTCATTCATTTGCAGACTTCCATAAAAATACTTACTAGAATAGATTGCCAGGACACAAAAAGGCCACTTATTTAAATCAATAGATTCCGACAAAAAAGAATATACCACTTATTTTAATCATAAACACCAATCCAATTAAACAGAACATTACAAATTATAATTTAAGGTCCCCAAAATTCATTTTCTCAATCACTGCTTCCCATCTGAAATTTTATTCACCCCTGATACAATATATCTTGTGCCATGGGACCGGGACATTTCCATAAACTGGGGTGTTTTAGTCTTGGCAATCACGGTTTGAGAACCATTTTTCGTGGATACTTGAAGTTTTTACGTAATTCACATGATCCTATTTTTCACTTTGAATTCTACTAATATCACAAAAGCTAAGGGGGTTAGAGAATCATTTTTCTTGGGTTCTTTTTTACTTAAGTTTTTACAAAATTTTCATGATCCTATTTTTCACTTTGACGGAATCCTATATTATAAAAGTTTTTGAGGATGTATGTGTGTGTTTTGTTACTCTTCCATGCTACAACTAGTGAACGGATTATGACGAAACTTGGTATATGGATAAAGGATCCTCCAAATATTATACAAGTTTTTGAGGATGTATATGTGTGTTTGTTACTCTTTCATGCTACAACTACTGAACGGATTATGATGAAACTTGGTATATATGTAGGTAAGGGATCAATGTATATATGTAGGGAGGGAGAAATTACGTGATAGAAGCCACGGAGCGCGGTTAGTGTGTAGTAATTTTTGGATTTTTTGGCTTATATAAATAAAAATATTATACTCTAGCTGTTGGGTTTCACAGAGAAGATGAATAGGCTCAAAAACTACAGGACCTATTTGGTACAGAGATTTTTTAAACCCCAGGAATGTCATAACAGGATACCAACAATAGGATAGTTTTTATCCTTAAAATCTATCGACAACAGGATAAATATCTTCCTCATGGATGATCAGACTTGAGCCAAATTTCTATGGGACCACTCTGGAACTCTACTCTTTCCAATGCAAATAGAATTTTCCAAATCGGTCCACAAACGCCGGAGATATATGCGGTAACAGACATAAAAAAATACGGTCTAATTGATAACGTCCTCCTTTTTTTTAAGTCGGTTAAAAAAAGGGAGCGAAGCCGCGCATCAGCTAGTTTATTAATAATATTCTTTGTAAAGAATGTCGCATATGTGCGTCCACTGATTTGCCTTTTTCTTTACAAATAATGGATGCGTAGGTATCGTACCTATGTGTGCCCACCTTTATATGGCATAGCATAAGGAGAATCGATCACTGTCTTAGAACAAGCCTGATCACGAGTTGTCGATGGAAATTGAAACCTCGATATTTAGGTTGTCCTAGATGCAAATATGTCAATGCGACGTTTTACGTACAAATCGTTGTTTTAACCGACTTTCAAAAAAGGAGAAGGTTCTCAATTCGTAAATTTTTATGTATCTTACCGTGTGTATCCGCCAATTATGGTTTGATTTAGAATTGAATTAGTTTTACATTGGAAAGAGTGGAGAATTTGTAATCCCATAGTAATTTGTTATATTCTGATCATCCTTGTGGAAGATATTCCAGCGAAATGCTAAAAAATTAACAGAAAAGGCTTTGCGGTTAAGTTTTACTGATGTAAATATCCATTAAACTTGAGTGCGATTTCCGTGATTAGACTTTTAATTATACCAGATGTTTAGCTGAAACAAGACAAATACATCTGTGAAAGCCGCATTAGAATCGGATCAGTAGTTTTTATGTGATGCGCGCACAAACATACAGACAGACATAAAAATTTAATCACATTTTTGGGTTCTAAAACCATGTAGTAACACTGCCGCTAATTATTTTTTAAATATGATAATTGTACACAATTTTCATTTCTACAGTTTTATTGTATAGATAACAGATAATAAGAAGGTTGTAGCATCCTGCTCTCAGACTATAAAACAATAAGTAGCAGTTACCGGCGCCTGGCGCGCGCCGATTATGAAATTACGACCTGTTTAACTTGTACGTTTATGTGTTACATTTATCCAACGTATAAAAAATCATTTCCCGGTTTTTACGGGCTTTCATATCGTTGCTTAATCCTTATTAAATTTTTACTTGTAATAATAATTAATTATAAATAAATATTCCTAGACAATGAACACTTGTATTTTCCGGTTTTTACGGGCTTTCATGTCTTCGATTAATCCTTATCCTCCGCGTATATTCCGTACCCGTAGGAATTTAAGGAGAATAACTATCCCTTGTCATTATTATCTATGTTATCCGACTTTATAATGAGAATAAATAAAATAAAATTACTGAGGTTTCAAAGAATCTCTGTACAAAATTACATCCAAATCGGTCCTGTAATTTCGGAGCCTATTCAATACAAAAAAAAACTTTCCTCTCTATAATATTAATATAGATAAATATTAGTATGAGATATGACAGGTATTTCGGCAATTTGATACTTGTTGTACTTAAGAATACTTGAAATTAAGAACCCTGCTCTGATTATAAAATTATCGGGTTTCAAATCGTCCAGTTTGTAACATTTAACATATACAGCGTGTTTTATTTGACAATTGATAACAGATCTCTATACAAGTTGCAGCCAACTCTAAGCATCACATATTTAAACAGGTCCTTGGAACAATGTCACCTAAAATAGGATCAATACGAAAAAAATGTGTTTTTTAAATTAAAACTAAACTCAGTAGCATAAGAGTGTGAGACAGGAGCCTAAACTAGGTAGATCCTATACTAGTCCATAATATTAATAGGATAGAGTTTCACGTGTGTGTGTGTTTCATACATTCATAAAAGATACAGCGTGTTTTATAATATAAAAAAATGTTATTGGGATTTTTCTGACAAAGAAATCTCAGTAACAGCCCTGAGTCTGGAAGTTGGCGGTGCTGGTGCACCCCCGTGCCTCGGAGAGCACGTAAAGCCGTCGGTCCTGCGCCTGATCTCTCCCCGGTCGTGTCGGTCTGCCGTCCCATCGGGTTATGACAGTAAAAGAAAAGAGAGTGCACCTGTGTTTGCGCACACACTTGTGCTATAATATCTCCCGCGCAGTTGACTCTCTGTAGAGATTGGCCGAAACTCGGTTAGGAGTAACGTTTTTCGTTTTTTACGTTTTATTTAACAATTAATAACAGTCAACAGATATCTGGATGAAAGTTACAACCGGCTCTCGTGCTATAAAACAAAGTGCCGGCTGGTGTGCTCCGATTATCGGATTATCGGGTGTCGATCCGGCACGTCGGCCAATATGCTTACGGCGCTTACGATTAATGTTACTTGGTTTACACACAAGCGCAGTTTTAAAATGCTTAAAATTAAGAACCAGGGAAAAATGTTCGGCGCTCTGGCTTAAAGTTCGATAGATATTTTTAAGATAATATTTCACTTCGATACTCTGTTGTTTCTCTGTCTTGTTGTATATTAAATCAAATATTTATTCTTTTTCTTTTTTTAAGGAATTTTTAAATTTCAAAATTTTTGAAATTCAATAACATCAAACATTATATGTATACGATGGTTTGAGAACTACAAATAAAAAAAATAATATCATGTCAAACATACCAAAAGACTAGGGACGCTGTAAGTCCAATTTGCAAGAATCCGAGCCAATTTTCAGGAATTAATAACTTAATAGCCTTAAGATAAAAATTAATTCATATCTGTTATACTATGACGTTTCGTCGTTTATGGGAACCGGGCCGTAGACAGTAAAGGGTAAAGAAACATATAAACATAAATAATAAATAAATATTCCTGAACATTTAACACAACGCCATTTAGTCCCAAACTAAGCTAAGCTTGTACTATCACAACTAGATAACTTATAGACATACATAAACATACTTTTTTGTAAATACATACATACTATAGACAAATGTCTGATTAATTTTAAATAAATAAATAATAAAAAAATGTACTCAGTGAGACCTTAAGGGAACAATTTATGTCAAAATATTATATTGTCAATAACATAAGTAAATTCTGTAATTGCTCCTATGAGCTCTCCTTAATTTTAATCAATAAATAAATACATGCATTAAATGTAGTAGGTATCGTGCGAAAATATCACTATATTTGCAACGGTTATATACAGCGTGTTTTTAATTTCTTATATTTCAGCGCCTGCCCCAAATCCTTCACAAAGTAACTGCGGCACATCTAAGCGGGTGTAATCTGTCACTGAATATGATTTAGGTCACAATATTATATTACGAGCACTCGTGGTTAGTGCTCTGAACAAATATAGTAATAAGTACTGACTACTAACTTCATGACGTTGACGAATTTCTTACTTAAACACAAAACAGACAAACAAATTTGGATACAATTTGTAACAAAAATAGTTAACTACATTACTAGGAGGACATAATACAAATACTATTTATCACATCATTCATTACACATTATTACATATTTATATAAATTTTTCGACTATTTAAAGGTATATATTCCTTTTTCTATCTGCAGCTGTAGCTAATTTAATTTAAGTTAATTTATAAATAGATCAAACAAGGTGAGCAAGTGTGGGATAATCAATAATTGTAATTAATGTCAAGTGCATTCAGGGTGCTTTGCTGTGACCTTAACTATATGTTGATGAAAAAAAGCTCCTAGCCTAGCCTAGTCTTCCAAGGTCTAAGTTTAAACAGAATAGATAGACTTTAAACGGTTTATATATTTTCTTATATTTTATCATTTGTATTGTCTCAGTAATTATAATGTCACTTAAAAAGCTTTAGTTAATTTGTATCTCTCGTTTAAAATAACTGTAAGTAATGTCCTTGTGGTAATATAAAGTTCAATATCATATAGATTCTAGTGGAAAGTCAATTATTGTTATAAATGTCAAGTGTACACAAATGCTTTGGCGTGACCTTAACTATATGATGATCAAATAAAGCTTCCAGACATGCCTAGTCATCTAAGACCTAAGTTAAAACACGCAAAAGATTTCATTATTATTGATCACATGATAATACTAATAGACGATCAATATCTATACATATAATAATATCTAATAATACTCTTATATATCTAACAGTAACCGAACCATTTCTGTACATTGAATATTTTTCAAAAAGAGTAATTCGTATGCAATATGTATGTTCCATAGATACCAAAAACCATGGTTAGAATTTTTTTTCTGTTTGTCTGTTTATCTGTCTGTCTGTTTGTCTATTTATCTGTTTATCTGTTTATCTGTTTGTATGTGCATCAATTACGTAATAACCAATGGGCAGATTTTGATAAAATTTCACATGCTGATATACCAATATTAGGTGCAACTTATAGGCTACATTTTATTTGAAAAAAATATATTTTTGGGGTGGCTCTCCATACATGTAAAGGGAGGGTAAAAAAATAAATTCACGAATACATAATTAAATTTGATGTCATTAGATAGGTCTTTAAAAATGAAATAGAGGTTTCTAAATGCGTTTTTTGCTAAATTAAATATTTTTTGAAATATATGCTTCTAAAGTCGTGAAAATGTCATACCACGTGACAATGTGAGATTTTGGTTGACGCGCGGTCATGTCTTTTAATACCCTTAACATAGATACGGTAAAAACACTCCATAAATTCTGAAAAACCTTCAAAAAATAACTAGCTCTCCGCCCGCGGCTTCGCTCCCGTGTGCTACAATTTTCTGTATTTTGAAGAGGCGCGCTGTGACATTTTGGTCAACCGTATTTCCATAGAAAATTATAAAAAAAAAACTATAGATGTGTGCATATATCAGCGGTCCTGCGGCCGTAATTTTTTTAGACTTTTGTTGTGCGCCTCTACAAAATACAGAAATTAGTAGCCCACGCGTGCGAAGCCGCGGGCGGAAAGCTAGTAATAAATAAATGTGTCGTTGAAAAAATCTGCCAAGTATGTTTAATGGGAATGTCACTAAAAAGTTTAATGAGAGAAAACATTAAACAGGTAATGATTTCTATTATTGATATTTTATCATATTTTGATATAAGAAATGTCGTGTCGTTGAAAAAAGATGTGACGATTTTAATGAAAATGTCACTTATAAAGCTTTTTTTCAACATTATTGTGTTAAATAAGGTATAGCATTTGATCTTTGGTTTTATGAAGTTCAATATCATCCAGTCGAGAATCAATAATTGTAATTAATGTCAAGTGTATGCATTGTGCCTTGGTGTGACCTTTACTGTAAAGCTTCTATCTAGTATAGTTAATACTATTGCCTAGATGCGCGTACTAAAGAGATCCTAGGTTTGAATACAGTGGAAATAATCGACTCACTCTGATATTTCTCCTGTTTAACATGCAATCACTATATATTAGGAGCGATGAATATTTTAAAAGATGTCCTATAGTTTCTCTCTCACTGCTGTGTCATATTTGATAAGATAAGTAACTTATTCATCATTGTTTAAAATTGCACTTTCATTAACTATAGGGTTCCTACCTAAAATAGGAGAGTGCTAAGTTTAGAATGGAAATGAAGTCGTAGTTTCGAACACAGTGAAGAGAAATAGTGTCAGTCTGATATTTTTACGACACGTAAATACTAGTTGCTCCCTCTGAGGTAGACCTCGCATTGTAATTAATAAATTTTATTTGACCTTTCAGTTGATACCACCCTGGGTTATATTCATAAAAAATCGCCTACTTGACCCTCTATATTCGTAACTCCCCTCAATATCAACAACAATATCTAAACTATTCGCCTACGAAATATTATCAAGATCGGATAAACGATACTCTAGTTATCGTTGGACAACTTTTCCAATGATTTTTCAGAAATAAACTGTATTAATTCACTAATCGATATCACTCTTTATTAGATTAACTTTTTGCAAAATGATGTTAATTAGTCGCCGGCTAGTTCGTTAATAACACGATGAAAGTGGCAAAAAACTATCTGTTAAACATTCTCCTATGTGTTAATGTGACATTTTGATTAAAGTGTCGCTTCAAAGTTTGATACATTTTACACTAATCACGACACAAGCTAAGCTCTAAAATTAGACCAAATTGCGAAGGCGTTGCATTTGCTGTGTTTTATGAAGTTCAATATCAGTTAGAGGGGATTCAATAATTATAATTAATGTCAAGTGCACGCCGCCTGCCTTCGTGCGACCTTTGCAATATGTATTGGAATAACGCTTATAATTATTATAGGCTATAGGTTCAAAAACGGTCGATATATTATTGGTATTTTTTGTCGGTGTACAGATAATGCATGTGTCAATAAATGTGTAAGGTCGTGTGAAATAAATTGATGAAAGTGTCATTTCCGAGATATCTTGAATTTTAGTCATTGTATAAAATTAAAATAGTCATTATTTTTTACCTTTAGCTCTATTCACGCCATCACTGAAAATCCCAGTTCCCCTGACTCCGAAACGGTCCAAAACTGTCTCTCTATACCATATTAAAAGTAGTGAGCAAATGTCGTCTTACTTATAATTACTTATACCATGGCTCACTTATCGTTAGATCAATATATACGTAGTAGACTAGTAGAGCTTCAATGATAGCTTGTTTAATTGTGAGTGCACAGACTCCGTACTGACCTCTATATGCTATGAATTGGATTAATGAGTCTACTTTCAAGATTTGTAAAGTTTAAGGGTACCTTGCTTGACGATGGTGAAGGCTTCAATTCACTGAGCCGAAATGGTTGTGAAATCGAGCTTAAATTTAATGCACGATTTTTTGAAACACCCTGTATTCAGTGACATTTATTAAAAATAAATAACTCGAAGATAAAGTATACCGACAGAAATACTACTCTATATATTTTTTTATATTTTTATCGTATTTGCATTAATAATTTAACTGATGGAAATATTTTATCGTGAGATGCTTAAGTTTACAAGTGCGCAAAGGCTATAAATATCGTTACAGAGGTCACGGGGTTTGAATAAGTTAAAGTGTAATCCTACAATAATAAACCATTGATATTTTAAACAAGGTAGAGACAATTTTTTTCAAGAATAACCAGTAATCGAGTATTCAATTAAACTGAATCTAAAGAGCTGCCTCGAACAACAATTTAAATTATTTCCAAGGATTCTCCTGATAGATATTACCTATCAGAAGCATCCTTGGAAGAGAATCCCCTCAGCAATTTCTGAGAATATGATCCATTATTGAGTTCCTTTCTAATAAGTTTCATCTATACATATAATAAAACAGTAACCGAACCATTTCTGTACATTTAATATTTTTCAAAAAGGGTAATTGGTATGCAACATGTATGTTCTATAGATACCAAAACCATGGTTAGAATTTTTTTTTCTGTTTGTCTGTTTGTCTGTTTATCTGTTTGTCTGTTTGTCTGTTTATCTGTTTGTATGTTCGTCAATCACGTAATAACCACTGGGCAGTTTTTGATAAAATTTCACATGCTGATAGACCAATATTAGGTGCAACTTAAAGGCTACATTTTATTTGAAAAAAATAATTTTAGAGGTGACTCTCCATACAAGTAAACGGAGGGTAAAAAAATAAATTCGCGAATAAATTATTAAATTTGATGTCATTAGAGAGGTCTTTAAAAATGAAATAGAGGTTTCTAAATGCGTTTATTGCTAAATTAAATATTTTTTGAGATATACGCTTCTAAAGTCGTGAAAATGTCATGTCACCACGTGACAATGTGAGATTTTGGTTGACTTGCGGTCATGTCTTTTTATACTCTTAACGTATAGATACGGTAAAAACACTTCATAAATTCTCAAAAACCTTCAAAAAATAACTAACTCTCCGCCCGCGGCTTCGCTCGCGTGGGCTCCAATTTTCTGTATTTTGAAGAGGCGCGCGCACTGTGAGATTTTGGTGAAACCTATTTCCATAGAAAATTATAATAAACACTATAGACATGCGCATATATGAGCGCTCCTGCAACCTTAATTTTTTTAAACTTTTGTTGTGCGCCTCTAAAAAAACAGAAATTAGTAGCCCACGCGTGCGAAGCCGCGGGCGGAAAGCTAGTTACTTAATATGATATTTAAAATTGAATACGTTCAAGCTTTACCTTAGCTTTATGCGCTCTTTGTTAAAAAAACATACCTCTGTAATTAACGCCTTTTCTAAAAAAGCAAGCAGATTAGAGACAACTTTCCATCAGGTGAACCGCATGCTCCGCTTGCCCGCTATTACATAAAAAAAAAAAACTTTACAATAAGGTTTTATCATTCTTAAAATGGCTTAATGTAGCCAAAATATTTTAGACACTATTACCTTTGTAGGTTAGGTAGTAAATTTTCCGTTTGATGAAAAAGAATACCCGCAAAAGTCTTATAAGTAATAGACTTTTAAAAAGCTTCTGTGGTAAACAGTTTCTAGCTTCCAAACTAATAATGTTGACTTACCGGCACTGAATATAAGAAGCAGCCCAAAGAGCGGCGACCCGCACGGGGGCGTAACCCGAGGCGTCATTGGCCGGGCGCCGGGGGCTGGCTCGATATATCACGATATAAAACCTCCTTGCTTCAAACTCCTTGGTCTGCAACCTTATTTGACAGCTTGACAGCTGTTTTGGCGCGATTCGGTAAACACGCGCCGCGTTTTTCCAATTTCAAATTTTTCCGTCACATCCACGCGATTATTGTCACAGATTAAATTATTGTGCGTTTCAATATTCTTTTTAATTAATTATAACTAATTGATTGAAGAATTATTTCACTTTTAAAATTTGACACCAATTTTAGCGGCAATGTCATATTCTAACGCGCAACGCGTTCGCACAGCGCAGGTCGAGCGAGTACACTATACTTTCACTTTTAGCTTACATCACAACACAACCATTCACTTTTTACATCTTATCTGTGCTATTTATTGTCGACGATACCTTAATACTACTTGTATAATTGATTTGTATAATGGCCTGTAAATAAACTGTGGGATATATTCAATTAATAGCAAATACAATACATAACCTTGTAAGACGGATCTAGGAAGATCATCAATATTAGTTTTTGTTTGTTGTACACTAGTAAGTAAGTATATGTTGATCGAATAAGATGATTTGAGATTTTGTTTTTAAATTTACAATTTATAAGAATGTTGTCAGTTACAGATGCAAATAAAACAATTGGGTGGTATTAAAAAAAGAATTGAAAAAAAAAGTTTTCACTAGTGGTAATATAAAAAAATGATTTTATACGATGATTTTACAGATGCAAATAAAAGTTCGATATTAAAAGATTTAATTGAAAAGAAAAATCACTATAATATAAAGAATGTCGGATCTATATCTATAAAATATACAAATAATCAACAATAGAATGGACATCAATATAGAATACTTAAGGCGTGAAATCATTACACGTCCTGAGGTCATCAGTTACACAACGTGGCTTAGTGAGGAAACATCTCAATCAAGGACGAACCTCAATAAGAGAACGAGTCTTTAGTTGTTTAAATAACATCTTATATAGACATAAACATAAGATTTATTTACAAAATACATATATAACAGTGTGGTTATGCCACAGAAGAAACAAGACAAATACAGAAAAGAAAAAGAATAACTAAACTAAAAAGAAACAGTAAAAACATTTGTACATCTTTTTTTATAATTTCTATTATTTGTATACTTTTTAGAAATTCTGTACAATGAAGAATAAATAAATAAATAAATAAAAAGAAGTATGCTGCAATTGTGAAATGGCCCTGGCTCAGCATACGTTGTGGATCAGTAGATAAAATTAAGATGGCACGATATACGGGAGTATTCAACGGTGATCGTTTCACAATTTTTTTCGTATAAAGTTATGTCTATTGTGTAACACTATTTGACAATTTTAATAAATTAAAAAAAAAGATTTAAATCAGGGCCTTGCAATCGACGAGTTTGGCTTTACAATGTGGAAAGGGCCTCTCATATAGTTTTGATTTTAAATTCTGATATGTTTTGGGTGTATGCGTCCGTTTCTATGCAAACTTTTGTGGTAAATACATTGTATATCAGGCATTCCGGCCAAATTTAAGTTATCTTCAATCAATAAACAAGAATCCCCAAAGTCATAATCTACTGTATAGCAATCATCCAAAAACAAAAGATCAGCCCATGAACATCTACAACATGAAGTGTCGTAGATGCCTTGCCGGCTTGAAGAAACGATTTATAAAGTAGATCGTAAACAAAAATAAAAAAAAATCAGAATCCATTTAGTAGTAGTTGAACAAACACAAAAAGGAGATAAAACAGCTTAATATTCGCTCAAAATTCAGTTCAAACCAGGCCACGTTTAAGTTAAAACTTATATAAACGTAAGACGCGCGGTCTAGTTACAGAATAATTGGGCCAAAGAAAACCCAACAATTAATGTCTACTTGCAAGATTTAATTAACTCCTTGGAATACTGTTTACGATAAAATATGTTGGGCACATCTTATTCTATAAGTAATATAAAATTTGGAATGGTCTATAGGCACATAAATTCTGGGAAAGTGAGAATTTTTAGAATTTTCGCAAGAATCGCGCAATTTTTCACCAAGCTCACTCTGAGAAACCCTCTCTCTCCATGATTTTGAAAAGAGGGAATTTCTCTCCTTCTAATAGAAAAAAAATCATACTAGAAAAGAGAGCTTATAGATGATCAACAACTGCAATGCCCTAACGTGAACATTTGTAACGCAACGGTGCAACTTTACCATCCTCAAAAAGGGCAGTTGACAAGGTATGTAGAAATTGCAACAAAAATTAATTGACAAGAAATTAACAAGAAAGAATAAGCCATTAGGAAATCATTCATGGCGACTTTGTGGTACAATTAATTTTGATGTACCCTCACAATCCGATTTTCTATCATAATATACCAGGTTTTTATCTATGCAGTCTTGAAATTAGGGGATATAAAGTAAGTGGAATAGAAGCTAAGGGATGAAATTAGAAAAAAATATTTTTTTATCAATAAAGCATTAAATTATTCTATTCATCATAATTATAAATTCCCATTAAGTCATTCATGAGAGAGAGAGTCATTCAAGTCAGTGAGAGCACATAAAATTATTTAGTTGTAATAGTTATCTATTACTATTCGCCTCTTACAATGTACAGTTTTATATATTCAATTTGTATATATAATTCTTCTAAAATATGAAGGGTTTTTAATTTATATCTTCATTACCTTCCACTTTGCTTAAATCCCCTATTTTTTTCAAGACTACATAGATAAACACCCGGTATAATATTCCAAAAAAAAAAATTAAATATACTTAACAAAATAAATAATAAATTAAATTTAAAAAATGAACAGACTACACTTAAATAACGCCGATAGAAAATTTTACTCCTACATTTTCTATCAGGCGCACAAATTTCTAACAACGAACAAAGAAAATTGTTCTGTAAATTCCACTGCACTCCACTATAGTTCACATTATGCAACGGGCATGAACTTCGCAGATAACAATAAATTCAATTAGACTTCAGTGGAATTTCGG
>LQNK01000737.1:95084-115688 GCA_001586405.1 Phoebis sennae
TACCTCCTTTTAATCACTTAATGTTTGTGTGTGTGAATGAATGAATAAATGAATGTGAAACAAGTGCTGGATGAATTTTGATAAAATTTCGTATACAAGTAGACTAATAGCTACATTAGATGATAGGATACTTTTTACTTATACAAAAAAACGCAAATTTAATGCGAGCGAAGCCACGGATGCAAGCTAGTAAATTTATAAAAGGTTTTACTCGTCCCACGAAACATACAATAAAGGCATCTGATAATAATCGTTATTGCTTCAATCGAGTCGTTCACCAATAAAAAATATTATTTAAAACCGAAATTGTTTCCATAAATATTGTCCACTTCCTTACATAATTTCTTGTCTTTCAACAAATAAGGGTGTATCAGTGGACAGACCTACATTCCTATTTGTTCCCCGTATCTTCCTTGACCCGAATACAATATCGTTTTCTAGAATGTACTGCAACGTTCGTTTTATTTCACACTATTCCTGAACTTAATCTCCGATGCAATACTTTTAACTGGCACATATTGAAGTAGATGTTTTTATTCTAACGTTCCATAGATAACAAGGAACTTTTTTTAAATATTAAGTTCAAGCTTCCGTTTGCCATTAAAAAGAAAAAAAAAGAAAAAAAAGCAAGCTACAATCTTTTTAAAAAATATTTATTGTGTAAATGGTAATTAGAGACAAAAACCGAATGATACCGATTTGGAAAATAAACGTTTTGTCTTTGACTTTAAATAATCTAGATTCAATCATATGTGCCAAATTTAGTTTTAGATAAACGGATTAATTCTTAAAATTGTTATCATTATCTGTGTCGTAATACATTTATTTCATTGCGAAAGGAATACTAATTATTTGGCAAGTCAACATAGGATTCAATATAAGTAAGTTTTGTTGGTACATTCTAAATTCTCGTTTAAAAAACTTTCGATATTTACATATATTGCTGAAAATAATTCTAACGTAAAAAGTATTTTAAACGTATTATTTATTTAACCTTTTTGGAGTGGGTGGGTTTCTTTGTAATTCTATTTTAATATTATATTTATTTAAGCCGGGAAAGTTTAATAACCCTTTGTGGATCCCAAAATAAATTTAAAAAAAATGTTGTTTTAAAATAAATTATTTAGAAATTGAATATGTAATTAAAATAAATGAAAATGAAAAATGAAAAAATTATTTATTTAAGCACAAAGCACAAAAGACACAATACAACAATTTTAGAATTATAACAATTTTAGAATTAGGTAAATGTACAAATTTGACATACATACAGGCTGTTTTTCACAATTTATTAACAGTGCACTTATGCTAACGTTGCGTCAAGACAGGTTAGTCATAGCACCCACACTAGGTGTACCTGTATCGTGGGTGCTTTTCAAAAGGTTATCATCCTGGTTTGCGCCACGATCTACCCGCGTTTTACTGTGCCATAGCCAAGCAAGTTTTATAGGTAGTATTCAAATGTGTATAATATGTAGAAAAATAAAAATAAATAAATATAAATAACAATATAATAGATAAATATATGATAAATAATATTTTAATTATTCTATTTCAGACGTAAATATGGTTTTTTTACAAATCTCTTATCATGAGACAACTCTTTATAAATTAATACTCTCCTTTTATTAAAAACTTAGCAATCACCTTTCAAATAAATTATCAAGTTAATATAAATTGGAAGTTTTGGTGAAAAATTTAAAACATGATTATTACCTATATCAATTTGCAAATATTTATGTGATGTCGATTTTTTATGAAGCTGTTTTTGATACTTTTTTTTGTTTTTTCTATAGTTGCCATCTATATT
Source organism: Phoebis sennae (assembly GCA_001586405.1). Lineage (NCBI taxonomy): Eukaryota > Metazoa > Arthropoda > Insecta > Lepidoptera > Pieridae > Phoebis > Phoebis sennae. Next base: position 96,895 of record LQNK01000737.1, read on the forward strand.
GCGAACGTTACCTTTAAGTTTGTTATAATCAAAATGAATATAATATAATTAGATATTTTTGGATAAAATATTGTTTATAATTACATACATAATAATGACAATTAATTCTCTATTATCTTATTTTTTTTTATATTACAGCACCACCTATTGGTAGCTTATAAAAACCAGATGCACTTGTATACTTGACAACTTATTAATTAAAAGCATCGACAAGAGATGGCGCTATTGTTCCATTCAATTCTTATGAATGAATAATAGTAATTATTATAACTGTTAAAGACCTATGATTTTCTAGCACTTATTATTGTTAACTGTTTGTTCTTACAAAGGAAAACAAAAGAAAGTATTATTAATAAGTATATTTTTTTAATGTTGGCTCACGCAAAGTTGAGAACTATTTTATGGATTCGTTTTATTTTCGACGAGCTGTTACGTGCGGCTTCGCTCTCTTGTATTTTACAGCCTTTAATATAAAGTATAGTCTATTTCACTCGATGAAGATGTGACTTTTAATGGAAAAATAATTTTTTAAATCGGTCCAAAATTTAGTCCGGTTTCGGTCCAAGATTTAATGTGAAAAGTGAAAACATACAAAAAGAAAAATGCGTCTTTCGTTGCTATAGTAGTCATATTACGATCACTGATTTTATCTTAAAAAGGGATTTTATCAGTTTATATTAAGTATATAAGTATATTATAATGTAATTATCATACTAAAATGAGCAAAGCGTGGTGGGGTTATTTAAATCCTTTGTGGTTAGCTGGTTATCTTTGTCCTATATAATAAATAATAACGTATTATTATAATAAATTGTGAATCATAATTATGACTTTATTACGTATTCATAGACAGGCGCGTCTATGCGTCAATGACTTGATATTTTCGGAAAACAATACCATTAACTCTCTTTGTCATAATTATTATTGAACAACTAATTTCTGATCGCTACTTAATTATATTATAGAAGACATTAGTTTTAAATAGAAGCTTTATGGGTACTTTCGAGAAATTTATATGTTCTTCGTTACTTAGAAGCATTGATCTTGATAGTATTTGGGTGGTTGTGTTTTAACATTTCCAATATAATTATTGGATTTTGATATATATCAACGATATATACTAACCTTCTTGTATCTTAAAAAAACGGTATGATACTCAAATAATTATAAGTACTTAAAACATTTCTGGGTTTCATCCGAATCACCCGAATACGGGGAAAATCGGAATACTCAGTATTCGTCATTTTGTTTTGTATTTAGCTCTTTACGTTTAATTCCATGAAAATGTTAAAAACAGCTCTAGATTTGAATTTGTTTTATTTCTTAATTTAAAAAATCTTGACGAAATTAATTTTAAATTCCGGGCATAGACAATAACGGTTTTATTTAATGGAAAATAGTGAGGAGCTCGACGATTTATAGTTATTTGTGATGTCACATACCGTTATTTTCAAACGAAATTATTTGATGAATAATGCAATAGATAAATAACTAATATTTCACGATTGATAAATGGTTGATTTGAAAGCGTAATCGAAGTAGCACATTATAAGTTATAGATGGTGATGTCTAATGGAAAATAGTAATTATTAATTTGTTAGAAAATAAATAAGAAATAACTTGATTGAATATTTTTTTACCAAAGAGACATTATTTCCTTAATGAAACTATTGATAAATGATTGTGTTTTAACACTGTGGACAACCTTTATCATCACCACAAAGAATATAATCATTCGTTTTTCTAGAACAGGATAAAGTAGGATAATAAGTATGGCTGTTAACCTGTCTAAAAACACAAGATCATCTAATATTTTCAGATTTTTTTATACTGAATTTTATAATAAAAACTAAATTTGGGCCATTTTGTTACTAAAATAATGTTGGACTCCCACTCAGTTTTAAGTAGGACATAGTATATGATTGATATATAGTTGAAACCTAATTACTAAATTTTTTTGCAACCGTATTGTTTTTTACAAATATTTTGGTGAAAAAATACAAAAAATGTTGAGTTTTGTATTTCCATAAGATTAATATTAAATTGCAAAATAAACGTACAAATTGTTCACATTTTCCCATCAATTAATATACACACAAAGTTTCTTAATCATAACAATGAATAGAGCTGTTATTGAGTACTTACTTTTAACCACTAATTATTTCAATTGGCCATTGCAAAAAATACGCGTCAAATTAAATAAAATAGCCACCAAGATGCCCAAGATAGGGAATTGACCCAGAAAATTGCACGACCTTTTGCGTCGGTTATGTAACTCTGTGCGAAATGAAATACGTTTTGTAAGATAACTTTTAATAAATGCACCCTGATTTGAACAGGAAATGACAATTTATAACGAACTTACGTAACTGTATTCTTTGATAATTACGATTACGATAAGGAGTAACTATAAATCGATGCATACTAGATTCTAAGCAATTTGTTACTCATATTTCGTACCGGAAATTCTTCCAATAATTTAAATGCAATATCTTGCATGACTGGAATCTAGATCAATGTTTATTGTTCAGGTATAAACTTCTAAACCGATTTTGATGAAACTACAATATGATGAATTAGAGTAAATCAAAAGTTTAACAAATTTTAATAGTGATTAATAGGTCAGTTACTGATTTATAAGGACTTCTTGAACATTTCGATCAATACTAATTGTAATCACTTCTTTTAACGATCTCGTTGCGCTAAAAATAGAGTGGGGGTGAATGCTCCCGGCACTTTTATCTCGTAGTCTCGTAAAAATAATAACGTCAAATTCGAAGATGTGAATCACATGTTCAAGGAAGTAATAAACGTCGAGCACGTGTTAAATTTTACGTATTTTGCATTAAAAACGGGGGCAAGATGAGAAATTGCTTATGCGGCGACTTATTTATGGATGTTTAAACATTGATACATGGCCTTAAGGGGAAATTAATTTTTAATAATACAGATGTACCAATTATTTTTAAGTGTTTTTGTATAATTTAAATATCATATAAAATAAACATAAACATACTTAAACATCACTAACAATTTAAGTTGGTCATGCTTAATATGATTTCGATCAACATAAGGTCTACAGCTATTCGAAAATATGAAGAGGTTTAATTATATAATCAGTTAGGTATGTATTAGATATATACTGTATTGTAGAGTTCAATACCACAGTTACAGAATAATTTTTTTACTAGATTTTTTTTATTTAAATCACAGTAGTGATGTCACTACAGTGAAATGTCAAAGTACAGTTTCGGTCGTTGTAAAGAACGAGTTTAATGAATACATTGTGCACGGTCCAACTTGGCTATCGTGAGGTAATCGGGTTGCCTTGCAGACCTGGAGCCCTTTGAGGCAAGCCTCGCTGTGACCTCATTTTATAAATATGGAAAAGTTTTGTAAGGCCATCCGGCTGCATCGAGTTCTTTTTTGTCAGTTTAAAACGCTTTTTATCTCACATTTCACCTTGGTTGATTTTTTCAGATTTGCATAAGTTTAGCTGCATTTTGTTCAAGGTAAATACAACAGTGCATGACACTACTTTGTAGTAATATAGATGCGGAAATTACATGGTTATTGAGGAGAAATATGCAGATAAATTGTTCTGTGGACCTATTTGACTTAGCTCGCCAAGTCATAATTCGCTTTTAGCTTTTATTAGCAGTCCACTTGTACACTAATTTGTGAAGTATGAATCGAGTTAAGAATTCCAACGAGGTCAAACAATAAAGATTCTTCCATGAGAGTACTTGCGTGTGCCTTTAATGAACGCTTTGTGCGATCTGCCAGACGCCTTTATGAACAGCTGTTCAAGTTGTTAGTATTGAAGTAATATATTTATTCCTTATATATTATAAGCACAGAGTTACTCGGATAGAGTTACCTTCGTGTCCTTTTCATACCAAACGGTTTTATGTTTTTCCGCTGTTCAAGAAACTTTGCTATATCAGGAAGGAGTCTGTAACATAGAGGTCAGTCCCAAATAATTTACTATTCTTTGTAATTTACGAAGAGATATGGACAGTAAACTGATCAATTATTCAACTCAAATGTTATGTTTTTTCGGCTTGGGTGGTCAACAAACATTCAAATCATGAATGTCTCAAGTATTCATCGCGACAATTAAATCACAAGGCAGACCATTTGTGTCCTGTCTACCCACGCTGCAGTCCTGTCGCTCGCAGTACTGGTGCGCCTTTTCACTAGAAACAGTGTTAAAATTAGAATTTCCGTTTGGCATTTCTTAGATGAAATGCATTCAGTGTTTGATGAACGACTCCGGTGTTAGTGCTTTGTGCCCGTTTATTTTGGTGTGCGGTTTTTTGTAACTTGACTCATAGATATTGTAAAGTGATTTTGTGGCAAATATTTTTGGTTGGATAGTATTGTAATAAGTACCTAGGTGTTTTTTTAATGTTAATTATCTTTTACGAGAAAGTTAGAATTAATTCCAATTAAAATTTATCTCCTATGTGATGTGAATGAACCACGGTGAAAATATTAACTTAACAAAACCAAAATTAATGCAGTATCATAATAAAAAAAACTAAACCTTTTCATAAATAAAAATATAAACATTTAATATACCGATAGGACAGGTAATGATTTTAAAACGTAGGTAAGTAACTATCGTAAACAAAAAGTGTAAACATTGGAGCAAATGACTCACGATGACGTAGTTTTCATTATCATATCACAACCACAAGCATACGTTAGTTGCAATCTGACGCCGAACGGTATTTGTCGTGCTATTCAATACAAATTATACACCTTTACTTCGCTTAAGAACATTTGTTTTCATAATAACGTACCATCAAGGCTGTTTTTACCAAGTGAATGCGAGTGACACACTCCAATGGTGCCGCATAAATATCGCGCATATTTTCCTTAACGGTGAGAACAAAGGGAATATATTATTTGCGAATTTATTTTGCACTTTCCGGCTCAGCCTTTTGAATTTACACGCGTGTGTGATGCATATGTGAAAACGAGACGATGCGAGCGAGCGCAGCGCGCATATAAAAAAAAACCAATGCAAAAATGATCAAAAGGAACAGTGATAATGTATGTGCGATCGCGTCGAACAATAATCAGTGTCAAGGCGGACGGAGTGCTGTCTCGCTCTGTCCCAACGCGGGCACGAGGATCCCGCGAGCCACTGCTGGCAGGATGACGCAGCCTGACGCGCACCAAAACAGCAAAGAGGCGAATATCGCGCTCTCAACTTACGTCGAAAAGTGGAAAAACAGATACGAGGACGCCGAGAGGAAACACAAAGCCTACCTCCTCAAGTCCGAAAAAGGTTGGTACTATTCATTCTATTGCGGAAATCTTTAGTATTCCCTCTTTTTCATTGTTAAAACTGCGCATGCTCTGCCAGCCTTCTGGGTCGTACTTACGAACGAAAGTACGAATGGCAGGTCTAGATTCGTGTTAGTAGGATTACGATAGGATTGAAGACCTGTTGCTTATGCATAATGTATTTTAAAACTTATTGGACAGAACAGTTAACTAAAAAGTGGTCGGTAAAAAGTATTTAAACTTCGATTTGAATTTAAAAATCTAAGTTTAAATGCTTTTTTGCGGACCAATATTTTATTGCTGGTTTATAAAGTTGTATTAAAAAATTATTTATTAATAATTATTATAGTTATTCGGTATTTTTTTTTAAAGTTTAATTTGAACGCATATAAAATTCATTAGGTCCAGCCAATAATTTTTTAATATTAGCAACAAAAAATATCAACATAACGGTATTAATTATTTTAAAGGAATAATTCCTGACACAACATTATTTTAGTGTCAAAAATTTGTAAAAAAATGACAGTTCTTGGGTCTTGTGTGTATAAAATTTTTACGTCATTTCCAAAAATAATAGAAATGTAATTATCTACCTGCTAACTGCTATAAGTGTTTATTGTTTTTATATGATAAAAAAGTGTTACTTTAGTTCTTAAATCAAAAAAATAAACCCAGTCTCCATTAAATAAGGTAAACCAGTGATTTAAAACGAAATACTTTAATATAGAACTTAATGCATGTTTCTCGGAAACGTAAAATTACTAATGTGTATTAATAATTGTTTTGTAATTCGACGATTTCTTATGAAACTGAGCAATAAGAGCCGAAAACTGATAAGCCGTATCAGAAAGACGAATTACTGCCACAATAATGACTTAATTTGTTTTACGTAATACTTATAATAATACTTACGAGTTTTTAATAATTGGTATATAATAACTGCGTTCCATGGTTTTCCTCACATTCATAAACATCTGGTTTTTTTTGCTTTTGCTGCTGTCTGTCAATGTAGGTTTGTTTATATGATGAATTATAATTATATTTTTATTTATTGAATATTAAGTTTTGATAAAAAAATTGTTTTTAAAACTTATCTTATATCTATACATATAATAAAACAGTAACCAGACTTTTTCTGTACATTGAATAATTTAAAAAAAGTATTTGGAATGTTTTATAGTTTCTAAAACCATGGATAGAATTTTTATTCTGTTTGTATCTGAATAAATTATAATGTAAAACAAGTAAATTAAAATGGTGATTCAAGTCTTTGTAGTAGTACTGATAAAGAAAATTTTCAGTTTAGTCATATTGAGTCATCTACACTAATATAATAAAGAGGAAAACTTTGTTTGTTTGTAATGAATAGGCTCAAAAACTACTGGTCCGATTTTAAAAATTTTCTCACTATTTAAAAGCTACATTATCCATGAGTAACATAGGCTATACTTTATAGACTGTATATTATATAACATTATGCTATGGGAGCGAACCTGCATGGTACCAAAGAGCGTGGTACAGCTAGTTTGGTTATAAATAGACAAAAACTATGAGATCTTTATTTATAAGTACTAAAATTTAAACAGATAATAAAAGAATCTTTTCTTATATTTTTGCTGTAGCCAGTTTCTTTTTGAATAATTTGTTTACTGTTTTCCAAAAAGTTAATCAGTGACAAATTCTAATTAAAAATACTATAAATATTATGGATAAATAATTTGAAAATCTCAAGTTAAAAACATATTATAAACAATTTTCACATTTGCCCATGTGAATTTTCCATACCAGTATTCTTGGGCTAAAAGTGCCTTTTTTATAGAATAGAATAGAATAGAATATTATTAAACTATCTAATTATTACATAGATTACAATTTTTATTATTTGAAAGCAATAGTATTAAAATATACTAAGCAATTTATGTTATACTATATTACACAACAAATAATTGCAATGTATTATGATAAACTTATTAAACTACAGATGAGAATTTATCTAAAGTATGTCTTTGTTTAGATAATCAGTATGTTGCATTTATTATAACAGCTGACAGATATGAATAGATACCTAGTAGATTTCCTTGCTGTTCTAGATAATAATTATCTGATTATTGCAACGGTTAGATAAATACCATGATTATAATATCAATTTGCTTGTTGATATGAAAGTTGATAGTAGTAAATCTTCACAGTACAGTAATATTATAAAGAGGAAATCTTTGTTTGTTTGTAATGAATTGGCTCAAAAACACCTACAACGATTTTACACCTAGGCTATTTAATATTATGCTGCAGAAGCGAAGCTGGGTGGAAAAACTAGTTGAGAATATATTTAAAGTAAATCCATAATGATATGACAGTAAAGTTTGTTTGTAAACTCTAAAACTATGGGAGGGATTTGAATATTTTTTTATTTTAATAGACAAATTCATAACTAAGTTCTATCTATCTAGCATTATTTTCTTCTTTATATTTAAAGAGCTATTTCGTTCAGCGACCACATCAGTCCATAATGACTTACAACAACTATTCCCTAGCTACAAAAAAAAATAACTATCATTACCACTAGTAACATACTAGATAGGTACTACTAAGTAAGGGTAGTAATTTACTATCAGTACTTAGTTTTGTTTGTGGTTAAAACTGTAAGGCTAAGCAGATGCATTATAAATGTTATATCTTGTATAAACATTACTAGGGATGTGTTTGATTTCCATTATGTATGAGTTAGTTATTTCATTAGCTGTTTACTAACAGGTAATAACTGTATTTTAACCATTTTGATAAAAATTATGGACAATTTGCAATTAACTTTCAAGATAAGACATTAAAATTGCTCTTAACTTTATTATTCTTTCCTTAAATATCTTATTTATGTTGTCTTGCTTGTGTTGAAATAAATATTTCTTTCATAACAAATAACAAAGTAATTACATAATTAAATACAATTAAATTAAGTTCTTTTATTTAACCAATCTTTTATACTAATGTAACTCAATTAAATACATATTTAATTCCTAAAAAAATATTGTTTATAGTATTTGATTCATGCCAAATTTAATGGAGAACATACTCACCAGGGTTTGCACTATGGTTTTAACATTACATGCATAACCAACAGGCAACCCTAGCGTGTAACAAAAAGTATGTTATCCCATGATGTTTCAATTTCATTTTTAACTCTGTAAATAATAATGACAGGAAAAATACTATCCTACATTAGTAATATGTATTAACTAAATAAGGGGAAGTAGCACATGTTTACCTAAATAGCTCAGTCATTAAGTGTCATTAGAATTGCTCATTTAGATAAATAAATGTGGGTGATCACTTAGATGGCATTAAAACTTTTGTACTAAATTTGATTATTTATTTGTTTATTTAAGGTCAACCAACAATTACTTACACTTTGCTTAGATGATAAAAATATAAATAAATGTAAAATTCTTAAGTGTAATACTTAAATTATAGGTTTTTTTGTGATTTTTATCGGCGATCAGTCGGGTGATGAATCATTTGATGAATGATATTTGTAAATTATAGGTTAATTCTACTAATTTGTTAAAGAGATTACAGAGATAAACTAAAAGATATATGAGGCTAAAAATTAAAAAGTAGGTCCAGTATTATAATTTGATAACAATTTAAATGTAACAATAACTATATGTTTTGGAATCAATGTTGAAGAATTTATGTTTGGGTTGTATAACCCGATTGTCGCAGTGGATACAGCAATGATCTATTGTGTGGGAGGGTGTGGGTTCGATCCCCACGAGTTATGATTTTTTTTTATTTATAGCAGGCAAGTGGGGCATGCGGTTCACCTGATGTTAAGTGACTAACCGCAGCCCCTGAACATCTTCAACATGAGAATGTTGAGATGCCTTGCGGGCTTGAAGGAAGGGGAGGGGATAGGGAGAGGATTAACCATTGCTATGATGAACATTGTAATTTTCTACGGTCTGTGTGTTCATTTATGTATAGTATGTATGTATTAAAAAAAAAGTATGTTTAAGTATGTTTATCAGATATCAGATGACCTTTGTTTGTTAATATTAGAGAAATGGTAAATCCATTCTTATTTTACACTAGCTGCGCACCAGGGCTTCGCTCCCGTGGGAATATCGGGATGATATATAGCCTATAGCCTTCCTCGATAAATGGGCTATCTAACACTAAAAGAATTTTTCAAATCGGGCCAGTAGTTTCTGAGATTAGCGCGTTCAAACAAACAAACTCTTCAGCTTTATAATATTAGTATAGATTTTTTAATATGTCCGATATCTTCCAGCACGTAGAGAGCACGATGATCTGCAACGCCGCTACAACATCCTGCTGGAGGAGCGCAACCACCTGGACTCCGAGCTGGGCGACCGGGAGCGGGAGCTCAACAAGCTGCGCAGCGTCAGCGAGAAGCTGTTCCAGGAGTACCAGCAGCTCAAGAACCAGCATGAGATCGATACCGGCGTCATGCAGAAGTAAGTATTCATATTAATACACACACGCGCACACACACACACACACACACGTACACACACGCGTACACACACACACGCACGCACGCACATGGGAGTTTGTATCTTTCTTAATTTTGTCTCTTTTGTATTTTTTTTTTTCGTTTTTATTGTTTTTGCAAACATCAATGTTTTAATTATAATTTAGAGAATTAAATTTACAGTACTTTTGGAAGAGACTAGTTTCCCACGACACAAGGGATCCTAGTGTGGGGACTAGTGTATCTTAATAAAGTGTCCACCATACAATATATAAAATTCTTGTACTAAAACTATACTGTACACTGTTTCATTGAATCTAATAAACGTTTTTTTTATTATTAATGTGACAGAGGAATCGAAAACATATTTTTTTAGGTCTGAATTTAGTAATAATTCACGTGTATTTTTTTCCATATACATAACGGAAAAGAGTTATGCGTACAATACACTTTCTTCGCGTATACGTTATCCTGCAAGAATAAAATAAGTTAACCTGAACCTGTATTTTGTGAAAATTTTGTAGGTGCTAAAAAATATACGTGATATAGGAGGGGAGGGGGGGGTTAGTCATAAACCTCACGATGTATCACCAAGGGGGAGGGAGGGGGTAAAAAGTCGAATACCTCACGTGATTAATGGACGGCCCCTTAATATATAGATGTGTACATGATTCCCTTATTAGTACGTAAGTGGTTTTGCCTTATTGGCTGCGTTTGTTGTGTACTGGCAATTGTCGGTTGTCATGGTTACATGGGTTATGGGTGATATCGCCTTTTGAGGAGTATTCCAGGGTTTTAAGAAATGTAAGTATCGTATTTAGTAGAATGAGTAGAAATTATTCTTCTGAGAGCACGTAAAACTTCAGTATACGTAAAGTTCAGTATGCCTACCTATGGTCAATTCGATTGATGTTCTGTCAACAATCGTTACGTAACCAAGGGAGTGTGGATATGCATGTATCCGTTGGAAATCTCAAAATTAACGTGCTAGTAATATCACATCATTGGCCACTAACGGCCGTTTTCGATATTCTATCTATCCCTTGTTTTGCTTACTAAAGTCGGGCAAATCTATCTATTTGCACTTACTTTGATTTCAATACGTTGTCGACGGATAGCCTTTGGTATGACTTTTGTCAATCAAATGTCATTTAATCTGAGATTACAATTTATCCATAATCTTTGATACATGAAAGTGGCCGTAAATATCGAAGAAGACTGATTCGACTCAATCGTTAGTCATAGTCGATCTAGACTCGTAAATCTCCTCTAATTGCAAAGTAATTGTCCCCCATTCACATGCTAGATGTAGACCGACTTCAATTAAAGTGGGAGGGAGCGTGGGAGGTAATTGCGAGTGACGTAAGGGCTATCTAAGAGCTATGAATACTCATATAGGTTGTAAATTATCAATAGTATAATTGTTTTAACTGTCTATTTCGATAAAAGGATGAAACTGATTGATCGTGAAAAAATTATGAATTTTAATCACCCAAAAATAAAAAGGTCTGTTACTAAACGTGTTTAATTCTGTCTGTCTTCTGTCAGTCTGAAGTATTTCGGTTTAGACTCTGAACTGATTTTACAGTTAAATTACAATATTTTAATCGGTTCACCTGATGTTAAGTGACTGACCGAAGACCATGAACATCAATGTGCTGCAGATGCCGCGCCAGCTTGAACAAAGGGGAAGGGATCAGAAAAGGATTGATGATAGGAAGCTGGGAATAACAACAGGGAAATAAAGTATGGGCTGCTTTTAAACCCGCAGTTGCCACCGAAGTGAAACCGCAGGGCGCGACATAATGTAGGATTTGGCAATTAAATACACCTTTGAAACATTTTCAATTTGGGGCGTATTTTTTATATTTTAATACAAGATATAAGTAACGGAGTTGAGTAGGGGTTAGCAGAATACACTCAACTCTTTATTTTGCAATGTAACTATATAACTCTGGAAAATTTTGAATTTACAAGTAAATAAGTAATTATAGAAATCCTTGTTTTAGTTAATATAGTCATTTCGTAAACGCACTGACGTAAACGCGTTCCATGTAACAACAACTTGGAAGAGTAGTCGAAACTGTGATGGGAATAATAAACTGTCACGTCATTGTATTAACATTTCATTAATAAGGAAGCATGCATATGCATACGATGGGATAATATAAGTTGGTGTTTGTATGTCCTTAATTCAGATTGAAGCTTTGACGGTGATCAAACGGTGTGATAAAATGTAAGTGAGACTTGTTTAAGGTAAATTCATCATTAACGGCCGTTTTCAATAATGTATCAAAGATTATAGATAGATTGTTATCTCAGATTATATGACGTAAGATTGACAAAGTCATAGCAAGGGCTATCCGTTGACAGCATATTGAAATCAAAGTAAGTGCAAATAGATAGGTTTGTCTGACTTTAGTAAGCAAAACATGGGATAGATAGAATATTGAAAACGGCAAAGTCAGACAAATCTATATATTTGCACTTACTTTGTTTTCAATACGCTGTCGACGGATAGCCTTTGTTATGACTTTTGACAATCAGATGTCATTTAATCTGAGATTACAATCTATCCGTTTTACAGTGGTTTAGCAATCTAGTTTAGTCTATTACGCCGGAGGGTGTGGGTTCGATCCCCACGACCAGAAAATTATAATGTGATGAACATTGTAATTTTCTACTATCTGGGTGTTAATTTATCTATAGTATGTATGTATTTACAAAAAAAGTATGTATAATTATGTCTATCAGTTATCTAGTCTCCATAGTACAAGCTTTGGTTAGTTTGGGACTAGATGGCGTTGTGTTAAATGTCCAGGAATATTTATTTATTTATTATCCATAATCTTTGATACATTATTGAAAACGGCCGTTAGTGTAACCATCAGTAAGTTAATGAGGTCACAAAAAGTGCTATGTACTCATAAATATTATAATTAAAGATACAGATCAAATTCAGAAATTTTCTGACATTTTTGTAATTGTTAATATTTGTAAAATGTTTGGCGACTGTGTAGATCCTTAATATTATTTAACATCCTATACAACCACAATCTGGCAAATAAATGGATTTGATTTGATTTGATTTGATTATGATGACGTCTTGCGAGCGCTCGATATCGGTTAGAAAGCTTGCGTCGGTTAACGCAACGGCAACGATAAATTATGCCAAAATTATGGAAATTATACACAATTTCACTATTTTAACTATTGCGCGGTTTTGGTTAGCGTAGTGTGAACGCTTTTTGGATTATTTTATAGATAATTTCTAAAATTTTTATTGAATTAAACTCTTTTTAAATCATCGTTAGGTAGTGATTGTTCGGAACCGGTTGTAAATTAAAGTTAATTAATATATGTGGAAATAGTGTAATTTAGTTTAATTCTATAAAAAAATATAAAATGCATTTCCATCAAGAAGTGACAATACAGTCTATCATATATTATATATAATTATAATAATTAAGCGATATTTGGATGTAAATCAGTGCTATTCGATTTATCGTATTATATTCGGATAGAAGTGGTTTTATGTGGTGATTTTAGAATTTTATGACAGTGAATATGAAAAAATGTGTCTTAGATGCGTTAATAATAGATATATTTTGTATACGATTGTTAAATTATGGTAAGTAGCTAGAATTTATTGCATCAAAGATTTAGAACATTTCATTTGGCGACTTTACTTTTATATATATATAAATAGATACAAAACATTTTTATATAAGAGGGTACATTTTTATATAAGTTTAATAATTTTCAATTATTAAACTTATCTTAGGTCCGTATTTAAAGTTGTATCTAAAACTATGATTCAAGTTTTAATTCGAGATTTGAGTAAAGATTTGCTTTTAGAACGTTATTTCGTTCTCGATCTGACAATCGATCCTCCAACGATCGTAGAATACCAAATCTACCCTCCGCTATTTATAACAAAACCTCATTTGAATCGCGATCTGTCACTTAAATCGCTTGACAACTTACAACGGGAAATATTCATAGGTTTTCTACAATAGTAATAAAAATATTAATAAGGTGTTACAACACCAATTAAGAATATAACAAATATTATGATTTATGCGTTTTTTCTATAGAAAGTCTCTGTAAATTATCCGCTTTTAACTTTTAGTAATACTGTTGGTATTCGGTATTGTAATTAAGATCAATAAAAATCACAAATGTTAAATTATTTATGTAAATCATTTATATCGAAAGATGCCGATATACAAGTAATAATTTAAATAATAATGCTTAAATTACAAACACTTCATTATTTAGAAAAACTTGTCATAAATATATTTTAATATTTCAATAAATATTCTTATGAAAATGTATGAGCATTTTCTTCCATTCTGTAGTAATAGATAAGTAAAATATTGACATGAACCGAAAAAGCATGAGTGGGCAAACTAACTGCGGCCCGGTGGATCGCCACCGGGCCGCAGTCACACAGGACAACGGAACGGAATAGGAGCACGTAAAGCCGCCGGCCCTGCGCCTGATCTCTCGACGGTCGTGTCGGTCTGCCGTCCCATCGGGTTATAAGAGTAAAAGGAATAGAGAGTGCACCTGTATTCGCGCGTACACTTGTGCACTATAATATCTCCTGCGCAGCTGGCTAGTCTCTGTTGAGATTGGCCACCATGGCCGAAATCGGTCTGGGGAGCTATATATATATATAGTGGCATTTATTACTAGTAGACCTAGACACTAGACACGTAAAGCGTATGCTTCCATCAATCCCGTAAATTACGTTTTCTATTCTATTGAAATAACGTTTGTACCATTTGTCTACACCTACGCCCTACAGGACTAGCTAAGGAGATTCTTTATATTCCTCGTTTGATCCATGGTGATCAGATTATACAATAAAGAGACCAACCAATATCGTATTGGTACACAAACTATCTTCTAGGCTAGTTTCTGCATTGCTCGTACCAGTAGGCCTATTAGACACGCTATTTAAGCGTATCCTTACGTTAATCACATTACGCTTTCTATTCTATTCTATGACAGGACTAGCTAAGGAGATTATTTATATTCCTCTTTGTCTCAGGGTGATGCAGCAAGCAGGCGAATGGTACAAACAGAACAAGCGACTGAAGAGGCGGAGCACCGCGCTCCTGCACGCGTTGCCCTCAACTGTGGACATCGATCTCACTGACGCTAATGATACTTGTGAGTTTGCATTACACTTTTCTATAAAAGCTTTAGAAAGTTTGTATGAATATTTTTTTCATCATTATCCTGCCCTTATCCCATTATTGACGACCCGATTGGCGCAGTGATCCAGCAATGGTCTATTGCGCCGGAGGGTGTGGGTTCGATCCCCACGAGCAGAAAATGATGATGTGATGAACATTATAATTTTCTACTGTCTGGGTGTTAATGTATCTATAGTATGTATGTATTTACAAAAAAAAAGTATGTTTAAGTATGTCTATCAGTTATCTAGTTTCCATAGTACAAGCTTGGCTTAGTTTGGGACTAGAATAGCGTTGTGTTAAATATCCAGGAATATCTATTTATTTGGGATCGGCGCAATGGATTTTTTCCTTCCAGTCGTTTCTCTTCTTTGTCATTTCCACATTCACACCTCTTTCATATCTTCTTTTATACAGTCCATCTATCGTACCTCTTCCTGTCCAATCATCGACCTTCATATTTATCACCCTCTTAATCACATGTCCAACCAAGCTAGCCTGTTACTATTTATCGGTGCCACTTTTAAGCTTCCTCTTATTTATTTTTATATCAATAGAATAATAATCACAAATTTTGCGTTAAGCTAGTAGGCTACTTGTAATTAATTGTTATTCACATAAAAAAATTGTATAATGGCCTTATTTAAATTTAATTGTCAATAGTATTCTGTTATTATAGATTTACTTATGCATTTTATCCCTATCATACTTTTAAATCTGTCGTCACTTAATTTGTATACAATAACCGAATTTCGAATATATATCTTCTTATAAAAATTATTTATAATGAAATCGTTCTATGTATAGGAAATTTTATAAAATTTGACCACAAGTTAGTTATTATCGTTATGTTGAACCTCAACAGCATCAGAGTCAAGCACAAACGAGGAGGTGGAATTCCTCAAGCGCACAGTGAGCGAGCTTTCGGAGCAGATCGCCACTCTGCAGACAGAGGCCAGCGCGGCCAAGCTGCATGAGTTCGAAGCACATGAGACCAACGTGCAGCTGACGCAGGTGAGCCAATACCCTACTAGTATTATAAATGATATTTGTGGATGGTTGTGTATCACGCCGCGACTACTGAACGAATTTTGATGAAATTTTGCATACATATATTAGCTAGATTAGTTGATAGTATTGACAGTTAATTCCTACTAATATTATAAATGTAATATTTTGGATGCTTGTGTACCAATCATGCCGCGACTACTGAACGGATTTTGATGAAATTTCGCATACATATAGGCTATTAGCTAGATTAGTTGATAGGATTGACTTTTAATTGATCTATACATCCCGAATTTAATAGAATAGAAAATATTTTTATTCATGTAAACTTCATACAAAGTACTTATGTATAGTCATTTTTTTTAATGCTATCGAAACTGGGAAAGAACTAGTTATTGATACACATAAAACTCTATATCTATAAAAATAAACTTATGTAAACGGTACGCTAAGGATCTTTCGATTTGGTAGATTAGTTATTCAGCAATTCATTTAATGTTACCATGAATTGAAATACGTAAAAATGACGTGTCTATTTTTAAATGTATAATAAATAAATAAAAATAAATGTGTAAATAATTAACTGTAATATTTGTTAATAAAGTATGGGTGTTACACAGGGTTCTATTCGAGGGCCTTTGCTATACCTAACTTATGAAGTAGACAATATAAATTTTAACATTCATTTCCATAATTTCCAGGAGTTAGAAGTGGAAAAGGAGAAATGTTCGCAACAAGCCAAAGAGCTGGAAGACCTGCGTCGCCAGCTGGAGAGACACAACCGCGTGTCCAAGTTGCTGATGGAGGAAGTCACCTCGCTCAAGGAAAATGCGGACAAAGACAGACAGATGGCTGAGACGTATGTAAATTTGTATCCTAAGAAATATTTATATTCAAATTTACACATAATAAATAATTAAATGTTTCATAGGTTTCGATTAGAATTGTAGATTTGTAAAAAAAAACATATAAGTTCTTTTTATAAAATATATCGTATATTTATCGGATAATTTTGATGAAATTTTGTTTAAAAATGTTTTACTTTGCTTATAATTGTATTGTTTAATAATACTGTGAAATTTTAACGAATTAATATAAGTCTGACAACTACCATTACTCAATTCAAGTTAATTCCCTCGATTTTTGACGAATTAAGGTTTTATCATTTAACAGAGATGCCTTAGTCTCCTTTTGTTTTAAATTTCTTCTTCTATATTTGATTTTATTTATATATTTTATTTTAATAATTTATCAATAAATAAGAGTATATTAATTTTTCAGGTACAAAAGTGAAGCTAGAGACGCAAAAAAGCGTGCCACGGTTCTCGCTCATCAAAGCGCTCTGCTCATGGGCGAACTAGAACTAGACGAGAGGCTTGGACTATTGCTGGGCGAGCTGGACAGCCTGAGGGAAGCGCTCGAGAGCCAGGCGGCCAGGCATCGCGACCAGATTGAACAGCTACAGGTGGGTGACAATAGACAATAGACTTACTTACTCCTATGGCACTGAAACCCCGAAGGGTCTAACACCCGTATTCTAATATGTTCCTCGAGCATTCCTCGACTTCCCTGAGTCGGAACTCTACTAACTCACGTCCACTCACGTTTTGAAAATTTTGGAGAAGAAAATTTAACAATTCCATTCGTCCGATCTATTTATTAAAATATTATATTATTATGTTATGATTTTTCGATTGAAATTTGCTATCCGTTATATTTGACGCGACCTGAGTGGAAGTCAAATTAAGGTAACTTCTTAGAATACGGGTGTTAGCCTCCAGGACGTGAACTTTAGGGTGGAGGATCGACTTATAATAAATAATAAATATTCCTGGACATTTAACACAACGCCATCTAGTCCCAAACTAAGCAAAGCTTGTACTATGGGAACTAGATAACTGATAGACATACTTAAACATACTTTTTTTTTGTAAATACATACAAACTATAGATAAATTAACACCCAGACAGTAGAAAATTACAATGTTCATCACATCATAATTTTCTGCTCGTGGGGATCGAACCCACACCCTCCACAAAAGAACACCCTATATTGTTATGTATATATATTATATATAGAGTGTTCTTTTTGATTTTTTTTCGAATCAGAGTACTGGTTCACAAGTCAGAGTGTCGGAACTAACTTTCCGTCGAAATTTGCATGAAGCTCATTCCTATCTTCGATTTTTTTAAATCGAAAATAAGGCGTTTACTAGATATTACTTCGCTGAGTTATTCTAATTAGGAGCACTATCGGCCGGCTGAATATTATAACATGTTTTTTTTTTTTTTCAAAATCAATAGGTTCGATTTGTGCCCGGTAAATATTTTTTTCAAAAACCTAGTGTTGCAGATATTTTCGTCAAAGTTGATCTCGAAATTCTATTTAACATTTTCGATATCCCTCATAATTTAGGATTTGATCCTAAAAAGAAAAAAATTGAAAATTGAGAAATTCACCTTTTCGAAACCGATTGTAATTATATAAAGTTTACTAATAAATAGGGCAAATCGTGTAAAAAAAGTATTTAATTCAATACTTAAAATTATTTTTAACACCAAATTATATCAGTGTCGTTTATTACAAAAATTAGATATTGTGATTTTTTTTAACTTATATAATTTTATACTTATTCCAGTTAAAACTATCAGAGAAGCACGAAGATACGGACATCCTGCTCTGGGAAGAGAAGATAAGACTTGCGGAAGAAGACGCACAGAAAGCGGTGGAGAGGGCGGAGAGAGCCGAGAGGAGAGTGGTGGAGTTGGAGAGGAGAGCCAGGGGCGGG
>LQNK01000737.1:116032-158474 GCA_001586405.1 Phoebis sennae
GCCAAGATGCTCGCGAACAAGTCGGGCACGCTGAAGAAGACGAAACAAAATGGAGGTTTGTTTAGTGTTTATACATAGATTTGAATTATAATTGATTGATGATTTAATTATTTATGAAAGTTTAAAGAAATCCTACTTATATTATAAATGCGGAAGTTAAAGTATATGTATGTGTGTTTGTTACGTAAGAACTACTGACCCGATTGAAACTCGGTATGCATATAAGTAAGGGCTAATTATATGGTTTCTAAAGGATTTTTTGAAAATATCCGTACACAGAAAATATATTACATAGATTAGATGAGCAGAAACTTTTAACCTATTAACCATGAATATTTACACTTTAGACTCGAAATTCACGCGAACGAAGCGGGTATCTACTAAACAAAATTATCTATATATTAAAAATGATTATAAATATTCCAGGGGGAGCAATAGACGCCATCGTAGACCAAATAAAGGGGGGCAAATTCCAGCTGAAGTCCACCGACCACTCCGCAGAGAAGAAGCCCAAAGATGACCAGCCCGAGGCCGTCAAGGAGATGCTGCAGATCCTCGGCACCCTGCGCAAGAGGAGGGGGCACAGGCCCAGCATCATCGCTGATAAGGAGTAGGATAAGGCTACATTTTCATTGGTCGGTTGTGTGCATCGGGTTTATTATTTGTAATCTTATATATAAAAATGAATCGCAAAATGTGTTGGTAAGCGCATAACTCAACGACTGGACTAATTTGGACAATTCTTTTTTTTAAATGTTCGTTGAAGTTCAAGCACGGTTTTTACGGCGAGAAAATTTGGAATTGCCGGGTCCACGCGAGCGATGCCGCGGGCGGAAAGCTAGTTATAATATATAAAGGTAGACTACCACTCACTCACTGACTGACATGCATTGTCTCGGCCCCTGAGCGGAAACCCCCAGAAAACCCTAAATTTTCATTGGTCGGTATTGTAAGCATCGGATTCATTATTTGTAATCTTAATATATATGAATTATGTGTAACAGTGTTTGTACGCGATGGACTTCTAAACTACTGAACCGATTTTAACCAAATTTTACACAGCGTGTGCAGGTTGATCCAACTTGAAAGATAGGATAGTAGTCCACGCGTGCGAAGTCGCGGGCGGAAAGCTAGTATTATATACGAAGATACCGACATGTGAATGCCTACCATAATGAGAGTAACTGACAGATATACATGATACATGGATGTATCGTTAACATTTATGTTAAATAATTATTTTTATGATATATGCAGGATTTATTGATATTGTTTACGAAGTTAAGGGATGGTTGTTTGAAAACTTTCTTGAAATAAGGCGAAATTGAAATTCAAATATGATTTGCTTTACTTGTCATAGATATGCAATAATAATATGGGAATTTAAAGTTGTTTATCATCACTTTATGGCTTTTCAATATATTTTTATATTCTATTATGAAACATAATAAATACAACGATAACATATGAAAATATATATTACTTTAGTTTTTCTTATTTCTTAAAATTAAAACGTCAATTACATAGTTTAGTTGTGTTGAATTGTATGACTTGTTGCCACTAGATTTAGTATACCTACCTATAACTAGGAATATTCATCATTTTATCGTTGTATAATATTTTGATAGCACTTTGTTAATATTTCTGACAGCTACCATATTTTATTAATTATAATGTGCACGGTTTTACTCACTTTTTTATAATTAACACCGGATTAAGGCGGTGTTAATAATAAAAAAGTGATTTAAACCATGCATATTGTAATAAATAAAACAATGTCTCACTTATAGTTAAATCAATATAGCTACCGTATTTCTCATAAGCATGAAACAAAAGTATTTTTACATATTTTTCATTTACAATATTTTCATACAGTATGTTTAAAACATATTTTTTCGATTTTTTTTTCTCAATCTCATTACAATTCAGATAAACATATAAATAGTATATTTTATACTTAACTTTTATATACAAGTGATAAATATTGTAATTTGTTTAGTATTTGAATTGCACTAATAAATGCTTGAAGATATTAAATCATTCTTAAGGAATAAGTTGACTGGTGATTTTATGTATAAGAAATAAGATAATTTTAAAAATATGAGCTTATTGTCTTAGAGTGCTTATAAACGTGCCTTATTGTATAAATATTATATAAAGTGTTATATTGTGATCTGAATACTCGTATATACATTGAATTTTATTGCATTACGAATTAGTAAGTAATAAATAGTAAATACCAATTATTTTCGAATAAGTATTTTTATGACTGATATTTTGACGTTTGAAAAAATAATATTTTTAATAAGGTACAGTTAACTAAACTTAAAAAAAACTGTTTGTCGTATGTTTATAACAAAGATTATTTTATTAAATGTTTGTTGAAAACATTTTTATGTTTTTCAAATTAGTTTAAGTTAATCTCTGTTAGATTTATGTTTATAACTCGCACTTGACAAGTTACCCTGTAGTGCCATCGACTTATATTGAGGTTAGATTTAAATAAAGTATTATTATTTAAGTGTTGTTTTATTTTTCTATTTCTTTAACACATTCCTTCATGAATTGTTTGAGAGCCATCTACTAAGGTTCCTTAAAAAAATGCTAGGGTAAATAATTAATTACTTGGTGAACTCTCTAAAAATACCAATAGGTACCGTTATTTCTATTTATTTTTTCTCCCATCATACTTTATCCACCAGGACACTAACCTAATAATATTACAAATGTGAAAGTTTGTGAGGATGTATGTATATTTGTTACTCTTTCACGCAAAATACTGAACCGATCATGTAACTTGGTATACTTACATATAGGTAGGGTTCAGAATAATATAAGCTACTTTTGATCTCGGAGTTGCCACGGGATCAGTAGTTATGCAGGTGAAGCCGTGGGGAGCGGTTAGTAAATTATAAACTCAAATAAGAACAATATTTTATTTTGCAAATCATTTAGGACCTAATCTTCCCGAAGCAAAAAATATTTTCTTAACTGGTGGAAGCCTCCTTATTACCCAAATTGAAATGTTTAAATATTTTACAACTTAATTCGTTACATAAAAATTACCTTTTATTTTTGTGCCTCAGAAAAAATGCGCTAGAATAAGACATCATACGAAACCTAATCAAATTTTTTTTGTTTATAAAAGTACAGATTAAATTCTATTTCAGTCAATTAATTATAGCGTGAAAACGCGGCCAGCAACTAATTATGACGAATATATTCAGAGAAACCACAATTGCAAATTAGATTTATTTCTATACAAAATGATTTTCATAACAATAAAACCAATTGAACCGTTATTAGGGTTTTTAATATCACTATCTTCATAGCAACTCCAGAAAATCTTCTTATTAATAATTCATCTTTTTCATCTTCACTGTAATATGAAAATATATAAGTAATACTTTTTGAAAAAGCTTTCTTCGGCACTTATTTTTATACGACAGCACCTATGTTCCATAATTATTTTATTGGATACGATTTACAAACCGGGTACTTTCATACGTTTCTTTTTTTAATTTAGTATAATACATAAAGAATCAAAAATTATTCATCTAATTTTCTGAAATCTACTTGAGTAATTGACTTTGTTTGAAACTTTGAAATAATTTACCGCTGTATTTTTGGCGCCCTCTATTTCCACAGATTATACATACAATCTTTTGTCAATAAAAAAATCATTAAGTCTATGTTTATGTCTTTGTTTTCAGTCATGTCTTTGGAGCATGTAAAAAAAAACAAAAATAATTCAACATAATTTATTCTCTGTACCACATCAACTGAGCATTATGTCTATAAATAAATTAAAATAAAATACAAACCTTTGATCAATAAACGTTCACAACCAGTTGGACGGATTAACAATTGCACATTTATTACAAACATTAAGTACAAATAAAATAATTATTAAATATATTACATTTTGCATACATTTTTTTTTCTATTTTATATTTGTCATTAAAACCTATTTTTTATACATATATGCGAAAGGTTCTCGATGGCTCGATATATTGTGTATGGCGTAAACAGAATGGATATAGTTAGGTCTTCCTTTCCAAGGGGCAGGTGATTCGACACTGATTAAAAAAAATGCACTTTTACTCCTTTACAAAAAAAAAATTAAGCACTTTAAGCTGTTAACAAATCACTAACTACGAACTATAATACATGTTTATTGGTCCCAAGTCATAATCATATGAGTATACAAATAAAAAGCCAGATTTTTTATAATGCACAATGCGAGTATTCCTTTGTTCGATACATAAATACATGTAATATATGTTACATTCTAAAAGCCAATGTGACGAATAATCTTAATAGATATTTAAGATCAATTTAAATATTTTTTTATAATTTGCACAGCTCATATTTAAGGCCTGTTTTACAATATTACTTGGTTAATAAGTTGACAAAGAAATAATATTAACATAAATCGCGTAGTATTAACTTTAAACAGGAGCTTGTCTTTACCATCTGAATTGTTATTGACAAATGTTACATAATCGTCTCTACCTTAATTCAATCAGTATCCATATTTTTGGTCAAAACGTAAGTTTTAAATATATATTCGCCAACTACAACAACCATAACTACTCTACATCTACAGTATACACAAAAAATCGCGCAACAAAGCAACAAATGACGCAACAAATCGCGCAACTAATCGCGCAACGTGTATCTTACGAGAACTTCCTCAGTTGGTTGACGACGTACTGCGCGTTGCGGGAGACCCACGCAATGTTAACTCTCGCGCGCTCTATCCCCTGTGACACGGCTAGTTTCGCTTCTTCGAAGTATTTCGGGTTCGCTTCGTACCATTTTAGGAACTGAAAGAGAAGTAATAATTTTAGCAGTTGTTGATTGAATTAATCTGCATTTCTATTTTTTATTATTTTTTTTTCGTCATCTTGCGTCGCCTGGAAGCGATAAGCGCATTAATGCTTTACTATCACTGTCTTGCTAATCTCTTCTATTGTATATCAATACTGAATTAAAAGTAGTTAAATAAATTAATATCAAAAACATTATAATTGCATGTTCTTTTATAAGAAAGATTGGGCAATTTTTCAAACTCTAGTACTGTAAAGATATGTATACTATATATTGCTTAGCTTTAAATTAAGATTTAACAGTTTGATCGAGCTATTGGTTTTCATCAAGTTCCAATAGAACAAATGAAATCTTGTCGTCAGTCAAATTTATATAAATCTAATTAATTCCTTTAAGCAATGTTATATTAAGTTAATTTCTTAAATTAATTTTAACTGAATAAAGGTAAAACCATCAAAACTACTGAATTACCTCGACTTTCATCTACTTTGATGATATTGTTGTTCTACATGTTTCTAATATTTTTTTCCTTTTATTTTTAACAAGTATTTTGATATTAATAATTGTATTACATTAAAAAAATACAAACCTCATCAAGTTCCCGCTGCGTGGTGAACTGGTTCAGGAGGGTCTTGATGATGTAGCCTAGACGACGACTCTGACCGTTGAACCTGTAGATAATAAATTAGGGTTTAATCCACTGAAACCTTTTTGAGTTAAATTCAAATTCACATAATTTTATTAGTCAGAATGTAGTAACAAATAGCTGTTCATGTTGCTCAAAACTGCTTATAAGAACACCTGCTGTACAACATTTTAGCAAATAAATTACTTTGACTTTGAAAACAGTTATGTTAAAAAATAATAATGTCAAACAAGTCAATTAAAGACGTGAGAAAATAAATTTCGGTTAAAAGATTTTTTATTTCCTACTAAGATTAATAATTACATGAGAACATAATATCTTAAACATTTTACACATTACACATTTTTGTTAACATTATATGATCCGGTGCGGGTAAACAGAAAATAAATCACAAGATGCGACATCGCGGCATGACTCTCATTTTGAGAAGAATTTTAAGTCATTTGCAATATAAGTAAAAACAACATACTTAAAGAATCCCACTTACGCATTATAAATATCTTCAATCCTCGTGTACACAAAATCTTTCCCGACGTAATATCCCACGTCGGAGGATATCACGGCGGCCATCACCGACGCCGCGTCTTGACGCCGCACGTCTGAGTTGTCTGTTATGGACCATTCGAGGTACCTGTAATGATATATTTCGGATTTATTTATTATGAAAGGGCGAAAAAATATTTTTGAAGAAAACAAAACACAAAATGCTCCTCGTAATCCCTTATACAATAGATTTCAAGCAGACCGTGTGTGTAGGATGTATGAAGAACAGGTGTTTAGCATCTTCAGTGATGTGATGTGTGTGTGTGTAGGCGATTGTGATGTGATGTGTGTGTGTGTAGGCGATTGTGATGTGATGTGTGTGTGTGTAGGCGATTGTGATGTGATGTGTGTGTGTGTAGGCGATTGCGATGTGATGTGTGTGACTGTGCGATTGTGATGTGTGTGTGTGTTTTCCGAGCCACAAACACACGCATAGCACGTTGGAAGCGCGGCGTCGCTGCGGCGCCCGCGTGTGTAAGGGTGTGCACTCACTGGGCCAGCAGCCACACGTCGCTGGTGCAGGCGAGCGCTCGCAGCAGAGTGTCCCGGGCGGCGGCGACGTTGGAAGCGCGGCGCCGCTGCGGCGCCCGCGTGTGTAAGGGTGTGCACTCACTGGGCCAGCAGCCACACGTCGCTGGTGCAGGCGAGCGCTCGCAGCAGAGTGTCCCGGGCGGCGGCGACGTTGGAAGCGCGGCGCCGCTGCAGCGCCCAGCGCCAACGACGCACTCCTCCGCGACGAATGGCGGTGCAATACACGGTTGAACGGAGATCTAGAGGAATACTGTAAGAAAAACAAACGACCACTCTCAATATACTAATCTATCTATATATATTATATCTTTATAAACCCCCAGAAACCGTATAAATCCAATTATAAAAATTACATCATTGACAAATATTTTATAAAGGTGGGCCTAACAGAGACCCTTGCGATACTCCCTCGTACAAATTTCGTCTATTTTTTACGTAAAAATATAACTTCCACTTTTTTTATTATTCCTACTGCATTGAAACAATATTCGGGGTGCTATTCGCGATTATACTGACAGCCATAATTGTAACAACGCAAAAATTAAAAATCTATGAAACATATCAACTCAATCAAACGCCCCAGCGATGTCAAGTCAATTTTACTTACAAAATCGATGTATTTGTATTCTTACTTACAAAAAAGAACATTATTTTTTTGCCCTTTAATGAAAATTTAACAAAACATTTTTTAACTAAATATACATTTTAGCATCATCAAAGAGAACTTACGGGTTATTTTCATCAGGATTGTCAGTGTTCATCCACTGCTCGAACAGGTCGACCGCGTTCTCCGCGCACCCGGGCACTTCCATACGGCACGCTGTTGAACTTGTTACTACCTAATGAGCACAACACATATCGGTTAATGTGTTTAGCTAGTATTTTTTTATATCATACTTTATTCTTTGTATTGTTGCTTCTTGTGGAATTATACATCATTTCTATTTATAGAAAAACACCAATTCCAAATGAACGATGAGGTCCGATTGGCTAATGTGTTTCGGGAGGATCTAAGGAAAATATTGAACCCATCTTCTTTATACGATAATATTATAGAGCGGAAACATTGGTGTTTTTGTATATATGATTGTAATGTTTACACACAAAAACTACTGGATCTATGTCAGAAATTCTTTCATTATTAGACACCTGTATCTATTGAGTGACATAGGCTTCATTATGAGCTATATAACAGTATGTACAGGAGTAAAGCCGCGTGGAACAGCTATAAAAAGTTAAAGTAATTTTTGCCATACACATGAAATTAAAATTTGTTAATGTAATATTTACATACCTGCATCTTAACACTATTCAGGTTATCTCCATCCACAATCTCCTTGAGCGCCAGTCCCCCCTTCTCGTAGTTATTCCTGATGAGTTTCCTGAGGAACTTCTGATAGGCGCCATAGTGGGGAGAGCGCTTGAGAACGTTCTCGATCTTCGTCAGCGCACTCAGGCCGGTGGACAGCGCGAGGTAGTCCTCCTCGCGTTGCAGGTAGCTCGCGAGCCTGAAAGTTGCTTTTGGTAAGAGCATTGGTAATGGCCAACCTTTTCAATAGAAAGGATAAATTTGGGGTTGCGATTGTCGGAGGACGTTATTTTATTTTCTGGATATCTAATCTTGTACTTAGAAGACACTGCCTTCGGAATCGGTGGTAAATAAAAAATAAAATATGTAATTGAGGGTTCAAAAGAGCTTTCAAAAAAGTCAGTTTGAAAAATAAACGATTTGAATTTGTATGCTAATATGTAACCCTAATCCCTGATATGAAAAGTTATATCCAAATTAGGGGTTGTTGCAACCCTCGTCTGGAAGTCCCGCTGTTTGGACTTACAAATTGAAACTAGAAAGTTACAAATCCTTAGCCACCGGTCCCTGTGATCTAACTCTGTAGAAAGCCCTATGACAAAATAGACTGATTTTCGATATTTTCCTATCCGAAAGTATCGGAACAAGATTAATAATATAATTAACGGAACAAGATTCATACTAATTTCGACGGAAACGTTTTTCTTCTGAACCGAATCGCATTTGTGACTCAGTACCCAGAAGGCACTCATGTACGTGCTTAACTTTGCAGACACAGACGTGTATCTAAAACGTAAGATATTTACGCTCAGACGTCCGAAGTGGTCCAAGATTTTATATCTGTGAACGCTGTCTATGTTTGCGTCACTGAAGCGCACTTTGCAAGGAGTTTGACTTTTATACTATCTATATCTATTTACACCCGTATTCTAAGAAGTTACCTTAATTTTACTTTCACTCAGGTTACGTCAAATATGACGTATGACAAATTAATTTCAATTGAAAATTCATAACATAAAAAATAAAAATGTAATATTTTAATAAATAGATTTTCTTCTTCGAAATTTTCATAACGTGAGTAAACGTGAGTTAGTAGAGTTCCGACTCAGAATGTAAATTTTCGTTGACAGAGGTTGAGTGAAGTCGAGGAATGCTCAAGGAACTGTGGCGTCACGTGACGTCACAAATCTTAAATCGCGATGTTGAAATATTTTCGCGGCTAAGTATATATACAACTTCCAAACATCAATCCTCGGGGCCTAACGGCCTAACTCCTGTGGTTCGGACTGGTCGAGGATCCCCCCGCCTCGTTGGAGGAATAATACCATCCTCCACAGAACGTATATATCCACAGATGGCTTAAAGCCATAAGGCCACCATTTGTACATATTTTATAATGTCTTAATTTGTATACTTTTCTGTAATTGTGTACAATAAAATAAATAAATAAATAAATAAATAAACGTAATAGAACACGGGTGTTAGTGTGTGTACTCACTGGAGCGCGGTCTCGTAGTCGAGCCGGTTGGTCCAGGCGAGCGCGAAGGCGTCGGACAGCAGCTGCACTCGCCCCAGCGCTGGCACGCTCCAGTGGTCGCTGCTCATCGCTGTGACCAACAAGCGCCAGTTGCGAGCGTCGTAGTTCACGCGGTAAGGCGCTAGAAAAAATATTAAGTTACTAGTTTTTGTCCGCGGTTTTGCGTGTTTTGGTGTTTATAGGTCGAGGAAAAGTATCTTATCACGTATCAAACTAAAAGTATATGAAGTTTCAACAAAATCTATTCATTAGTTGCAGCGTGATTATTACACAAACATCGAAATAAATAAACATCC
Source organism: Phoebis sennae (assembly GCA_001586405.1). Classification (NCBI taxonomy): domain Eukaryota; kingdom Metazoa; phylum Arthropoda; class Insecta; order Lepidoptera; family Pieridae; genus Phoebis; species Phoebis sennae. Next base: position 125,728 of record LQNK01000737.1, read on the forward strand.
AAACCTTTAATATTATAATATTATTATAGAAAAGAGAAATTACCAACGTTTATTAACTCTTATTATCAACGTTTATTAACACTTATTAAATAAGGAAATAAAAGTGTACCTAATAATCATCCTTGGAAGATACCACCTTTTATAAACTCAAAACTATAAATTTTTCAATCGAATTAAAGAAATCAAAACTTTAAAAATTCTTTTAATTACAAATAGCAATCAATTATTTATTTATATTAGATTAAAAAGATTATTTGGCTTATTAATTTTTAATCCAATCAATATCTGGTAACATAACACGCACACACATGCACGTGTACGTGCGAGTAGTTAGCGTCACTCGAGTCTTCGGCACGCTCCACTTGCCTTTTATTCTGTAATCAGTGCAAGAACGATATACTAAACACCATATTTTAAATGCATTACTTACCAATCATATTGTAATTGAACAGAACCCATTCATCAGGCGAGGCATTGTGCTGGAACCTGTACTCCTTATCCACACCCTCGGATTGTGACAGCCACTGCACCTTCTGGTCCTGATCCTCATTCTCACAGAGGACGCTGAGGGGAATCCACCAGGAGGCTGAAGTACGGGAGGTTCCGAGGGAGAGGTAACGTTTCTAGAATATTAACGTTGAATGGCTTTTATAAATGAGGGATATCTTTTCTTTTCTAAAAAATATGTATTTAAAAAAAATCTTATTTTAAGCTCAAATTCATAGTAAAAATATGTCCCTAAAAATAATGACGTTGTAGAATATAGTTAATAGACAACCGATAACTTTTTTCGAAAGCAAGAAGTATGTCTATCAGTCATCTAGTTTCCACAGTACAAGCTTTGCTTAGTTGATGGCGTTGTATTAAATGTCCAGGAATATTTATTTACTAATATAATTTATTTAACTATAATTTTCATGTAAAGCGCTTAGTAATAAATAAATAAACTACAAAGTCTAACCTGTGAAATACTGAGCGACTTATCCGCATAATCTCTCTCCACAGTGAGTATCGGGTAACCCGTCTGTTTGGTCCAAGTGTCCATGACCTCTTTGACGGTGACATTGCGGGTCAGACCACCAGTCTCTTGCACGGTGTTGGTCAGTTCCAGCCAGAGGTCGTCTTGTTCGGCGTTGTTGTATGAGTGTTTCACGAGGTAACTGAGGACAAGGAAAGTTATAACGTTTTCTACTCTAATATTATAAAATAGAAAAACTTTGGACAATATTAGCACTTTTTACGATAACTATAATAATATAGTGAAGTTGAAAGTATAAAAATGTTTTTGACTTAAAAAAAAAATAATATGCAATTCCATATAGAAATCCAATACAAAGTTTAAGTAATGAATAGACTCAAAAACTGCTGGATTTTAAAAATTCTTCCACCATTCGAAACCTACATTATCCACGAGTAACATAGGCTATATTTTATAGTCTATATATTCAAATTCAAATTTTAATTCATGTATTGTCACCAATTAGAATAATAACACTGTATATTTAACCCAGGTAACCCAATTTTTATAACTTTATGCTACGGGACCGAGAATTAATATGTTGTAATATATGGAAAGACGGCTTTAATGAATCAGTTGAAATATTACTATATTTTTTAATATTTTATGGATTTGATACTATTTTTACACTATTTCCACATTTATTAATAGACTTTATTAAATTTACAACCGGTTTCGAACAATCATCGTCAGGTAGTCTATTAATAAATGTGGAAATAGTGTAAAAAATAGTTTCAATTCTATAAAATATTATAAAATGCATTTCCATCAAGAAGTGACAATACAGTCTATCGAGTATACTATGTTTTTTATTTAGCAAAATAGTAAAAAGGAAAAGTATGAAGTAAATTGTACAAAAACCTTTTCAGGAGTAACAGAAGTAATATAAGAAAACATGAAGCAAACGTAATTTTGGAAAATATATGTAAAGTCGTTTTGGAACTGTACATTTCTACACAGGCAATAAAGGAATCCAGTTCTAAAATCATGCCAAAAATATATTTTTAAGGATGTACTTACTTGTGCAGGGCTTTTCTGAAAACCTCTTCTCCCAAGAACATGGTCATCATGCGGATGAGAGTAGAACCTTTTCTGTATGAGATCTCGTCGAATATTTCTGATATGCGCTTAGGATCGTCTATTTTAACTGATACCTGTAAATAAAATTTACTATTTTTAATGTTTAAATCAGCTACGAGGATGACTTTATTGAATAATTTCTCAGTAATGTTTTGTATGCTTAGATGATATTCTAATTTCAGAAGCCACACTGAATCTAGAGTTTTTACGGATGCATTTAAATTTTAAAAAACTTGAGAAAATAAATAACGCCACAAACGTCCCAAATCCGTCCACAAGCCACAGATTCGACACCATGTTATTATTACGTAACTAAGTATTGGACTCATTAAAAGGATTCCATCATGTTATAATAAGTGGCACTTTACCACGAATTTGTTATTTTTATATCATATTTAAGATGATAATTATAAATATAGCAGCAATACAAAAATTAAAGGCCGAAATACAAATTTCAACGCATTTGTATCATAATTTCATTTCCGTTAAGTTTCATATTTTTAGACGACATCCTAGTTTATGAATCATAATGACCCCAAAATTCTTGCAAGAAATTCGTGAATAATATGCACTTGTATCTGGGAGACCAGAATTAGTGCTAAATTAAAAAATTGACAATTAAAAAAATATTGTAATTATTTCAATATATATTATTTTGATTTGATCTAAACCCAAATTCTTAATATGCTTACCGGATGGGAGGATTCTAGAGCATCCAAAGCCAGCACAGACATGATATTAGCGACTGCGTACACATCGTGAGCTCGCCAGGTCGGTTCCACCGCACGCACGCCTAGAGACGCCACGAATGTTGCGAAACCTTCGTTAAGCCACAGATCTGACCACCACTTCATGGTGACTAGATTACCGAACCATTGATGGGCTAGCTCATGGGCGATCACCTATAAAAAAGATTTAGTAATGAAGTGACACTCTTTAATAATCCATCTATTAAAATTTTGTCGCTTTTTTTGCATTTTATAATACAATTTTGTTCCTTGTGTTTTTTTTTTTATTTATATGTTTTTGCAGTCTAGAGGATGGAAATAAAAAAAAATAATTCAAATTCAAATCCATAATTTATTATTGTTATAAATATGGTCCTAGTGAAGATTATATTACAAAAATGCGAAAATAATTTCTCCTTTATCTCCGAATGAGTATTCAATTAAATTGCTAGAATTTTCTTTGAAAAGACAGACAAGGAGACTTTTAAGAAGATTTTAAAGACAAGAAGTAAAAGTTATTGTAAAGAACAGCACCAAAATTATTAACACATACCTCAGCGACCCTCTCCTTATTAATAAACGACGACTGTTCCTTATCGTACAACAATGCGGTCTCCCGGTAAGTAATAAGCCCCCAGTTCTCCATGGCCCCCGCGGAGAAATCCGGGATAGCTATCATGTCCTGCTTAGGGAGCGGGAACGACACGTTGAAGAACTTCTCGAAGTAGGATAGCACTTTAGGCCCGATCACTGACGCGTATGAAGCCTGCAATCAAAATAATTTAAAAAACACGGAAATATTGTTTAGTGATTTCGTTAAATAAATCGGAAATGAAAAAAATTATGAAAGTAAAGCTCGAAAAATATATCTTTTCAAGTGACGAAAGAGACACATTAAATCGTGGGAAATTAATTCGGAATAAGTATATGGTTTGCATTCAATAAGTTTAAAAAGGTGGGTATTTCACGGTAGAAAGAGTTGTTCATAATTTTAACGTCAATGTCTATCATGTATGACTAACTAGCTGTGCCCCGCGTTTTCACTCGCGTTTATCTTCTCTATCTCCCTATCTCCCGTAGAAATTCCGGGATAAAAGCTACCTTATGTCCTTTCTCGGGTTTCAAACAATATCTATAAAACTTTCAGCTTGTATTGTATAAAGTAAGGAAGTAAGGATTACAATTTTTATTGACACAAAGGTATCAGAACGTCCCTAACATTCTCTCTTCTTTTACTAACCTGATTAATAGCATCGTTCCTCGCCCAGATCCTGAACTTGGTATCAGAGAGTCCCGGAGGACTGTCCACGTGGTCAAACTTGGAGATCACATATGCAACCAGATACGTGGACATTGGCACGGATTTCTCGAATTGGTCCCAAATGAAACTCGATCTGGGCTTACTGAAATTGAAAACGAAAAAGTTACGTCATCTGGCATAGGATAAAATCCGTAGATCAATCAATCGGGTGGATTTTGAAGTACCCACCTGTAAGAAAATGCAATACATTTCCTTGTAGAGTCTTTATATTTTCAAGTAAGGGAAATCGAGTCCAAAAAGTATATAGATAAAAATCAATTGTTGTTCGTTCACTAAAACTCGAGAACGGTTGTACTGATTTGACTAATTTTAGCCTTGAAATATGGAAGGAAAGGTTTAAACAGTGCTTTGAGAAAAATTGTGAATAGAATAGTAAAAACCACAATTATATTTTTCCATACAAATAGTTCGATAGACATATCAAAAACGTCAAAAATGGCGGTATGAAGTTCGCCGGGTCAGGTAGTACTAATTAAAAATAAGACTAATTAACTCACTTAAAACTTTGCTGCATTAGATCCCACGCCCAGAAGTCTTCAAGTGCACTGGAAGGAAAATATTTAGATCAAAATATTAATAATATGCAAAAAAACACATAGACAAACATACATGCATAAATACATCCTCACAAAGTTGCGCATTTATAATATTAGTGATAAGAGAAGAATAGGATGTCTAAATAAATAAATTTTATATTCTCAAAAATGTCACAAATCATTATACGAAAAATAACAGAATATAATAATGTTGAGTGATCGCATTAGTTAAGGTGTTATTAAAGATAAAACACACACAATCAAATAACATTACAATCTTTTACGAGAAATATTTTTGTGCCTGTTGTTCAATACGACAGGATTAATAAAACCAATTCAAACTTATAAAAGAATGTCTACTTGTTTCCTTTTTATGTTACAGCAGACAATTGGAGCATGCGGTTCACCTGATGCTAAGTGACCGTAGCCCAGTCAGGCTTGAAGGTACGGGAGGTGAGAATATGGAGAGGTAATCCTCTCACACTTAATCATCCTGGGAAATTGGGAGAAGAGTAGAACAGGATGGAGAAGAATGGGATGGGAATACAGGCCTCCGGGCACCCGCTCACCGTACGAAACACAGTGTAATACTACCTCACGCCGATCTTCTGGTGCAAAAGGAATGCTTAAAAGGAAGTAAAGATGGAAACTTACTTGTCATTCGATGAGCTCTCTAGGGGCATGTTGGAGACGGCAGTGAAATCCTTGCTGTGTCCGATATTGATCGAAAAAGTGGCCTTGTATATAGGCTCATCGAAACATGGGAACCCTTTGCGGGCTGATATAGCCTCGAATTGAGTTGCTATTAGGTACCTGCAATTTATAAACCAGTTACAGTGCGAACAATATATCGTAAAAAAATGTGCAATGTGATCCCGTGGCAACTTCGGGAACAAAAGTGTGATAGTTTGATCATAATCAGTACAGTAGATTTTGCGTGAAAGATTAACAAACATACACACATTCATCCCCACTACCACATTTATAATACTATTTGGATTTAAGGTGACACTAAGGCCCGACTTCTATAAACGACGGAAAGCCATAGTATATCAATCAATCGGAGCCAAGTTTTGGTAGTTATGTTAACGCCACGTTTATTTAGAAACTTACGCCTTGTAGGATATTGTGCTGTTCGTAAGTAAAACGACTCGTTTTATTTTTATAGAAACTGTGCATAAGTAAACAACTAATAGTTTCGGATTACTTACTCTTTGCGCTTACTCTTTGTATCCACATAGCTACTGATGTAGGTTCCATCCAGACCCAACTTCAGATTGCCATAGAACGGTATCGCCAACTTATAAATACCGTCTTCCTTCAGCTCTCTGTCTATTTGCAGTGTGAGGAAGTTGTAGGTGTCATTTAAATCTACCCCCAAAACATTGAATTCCTGATTTTGAGATGTTAATCTGATCTTCTCGTTGGGTATAGAATAGTCTTGCGCGTGGAGAATTATTTTCGATGTAGGACGTTTTGTTGTTAACTGAAATTTATAAAGAAATAAATTTAATGAATGAGGGTATATCAACATTCGGAGTTATTTCCACTCCTTTATTTCACACAATGATATCTATAATTGGATTTGGATAAATTTATATTGAATTGAAAATTGAGTGAATGGAGTCACATTCGAGATAAAAGTTTTGATTATTATTTTAATCATCACTTATCATATCCTTGCTATAGACAAGTATCTGCGGAACAAAGTTTTATTTCGGAATAAGGTATCGTCGTAACTACTAATCGGCAATAATCAATTTGATCTCAGCTGAAATGAGTGGCGTTTCTGAATTAGAAGAATACTACAATAGTACGACTATTTGGCTATTTAATAATATTTTGATGCAAGAAGTAAATAAAATAAAATCTTGTTAGAAATATGAACAGATACCTAAGTCATGTATCTTGTATACGATTAGATAAACAATAAAAGTATACAAAAGCAACACGAGGAAAACAATACGTATACTTTAATTACCGAGACAATCCATAACTAATGTTATGAATCATTTTTACATACTAATGTAGACACGGTAATGTTTTGAAGTCATTTGTACAAAAATTGATAAAAATCAGACTAATGATGCCTCCTTGGTTCGGTGGTTAACTGTCAACCTATACAAAGAATTCCACATAAATAATTTCGGGAAATTTCCTTTTTATAACTTTGGAATTTCTCACAACTGAGGTTCCACAATAAAAGTCTCCTTCTGAAGACAAACTCCTTAGGAGTTTGGCCGATTTAATAAAACCAATTTAATTTCAAGCAGTTTGACCTAAAAACTTCATATTTCTCGAGCCAAGAAACATGCGCAGTCGCATGAAAGCTCTATTGGCGTTACAACACATAATTAATAAAAATAAAAGTAAATATTTGTTATGCCGATGATATGCGGTAACATACATTAAATAAAATACGGTCGAGTTGAGAACGTCCTCCTTTTTTTTGTAAGTCGGTTAAAATAAACGCACGTGGCACTTGGTTTAACGGTCATGCACATTTCGCCGTATCCAAGCGCAAAGATTCGCGACAAATTAAATGTGTTTAATGCTATATTCGACACGTTTGATAATTAAAATCATAATTAAGTAATTAAAGTTATCTATTTTTAATTTTTTTTTGAGGGCAAGCGGAGCATGCGGTTCACCTGATGTTAAGTGACCGACCGCAGCCCATGAACATCTAAACACCAAATTGCCGCAGGTGCCTTGCCAGCTTGAAAGGGGAGGTGATAGCGAGAGGATTAATGACGGGAAATTGAAACGTGAACATTTACTATATCTATAGCTTTGAAAGTTTTTTATTTTTATTTTTCCGAGTTATATAAAAATAAGCTTTATATAATATAATAAAATAAAGAACCCCCCGACCGAAATCGGTCATGGTGGCCAATTTCAACAGAAATCAGCCAGATACGCAGGAGATATTACAGTGCACAAGTATGTACGCAAACACAGGTGCATTCTCTATTAATAATATAATTAAAATAATTAAGACCTCAGTTTATAAGGTTTTTTTTATTATGTACAATGATTTAGTATATTCTTAAAAGTAATATTTATACAAAGAGCATACTTTTACTAAACTGAGGTTAATGTGATTTTATATTCTTGGCAGCATGCAAATTGCAAATTCATTGAATACATTCCATGACAATATGGCAACTAAGTATCTACTAATATGCTTATTTTTATTACGTACGTTTTTCCTTACAATTACCTTCAACGAAAGTGATCACTTTAAAGTCTTTACATAATATTTTAAAACGGAAAATTTTGTTTATTTGTGTAGAAAGACCATCTTGAAAACTACCGAATGAATTTGAAGACTTCTTTTTGATAGGTTCATCAAGAAGGCTATAGAGTATAGACCTGGGGTGGCCATCTTGAACAGAGATAAGATTTATACTGATGAATCTCTGCTACTGAGTGGACGGGTGAGCCTTGGTCCATGCTCCGGGCGACACAATCAAAAGGCGGCAAATTATTGGTAACTTTTTTGCTGGCATGCAAAATAATTTTCTGACACGAAGTAGGTGATGATAACGAAAGGGGCGGAGTTTTCTGTTTTAGGCCCTTTAAAATAAATGAGGATCCGGGGCTGTATGGAATCTACAAATTATAATCTTTTTGAAATTTTGAATAATAGCGAATGTTTCGTTAATGTAGTGGAAAATGGAAGTGAAATCGTAATACATAGTTCGGTAGTTGGCACAATTTTTTACGTATAAATATTATTCATCAAGTTGAATTTATTTATAACCGCGTTATATCGATCGCGATTGACGGGGTGCCCTCCCCTGGTAATTAATAGATAGATCTATACGCTAGTTCGCGGATAGAACTATGAAGGCTTTTTTTGAGTTATAGCAGGCAAGTGGGGCAGGTGGTTCACCTGATAGTACTTTATTGTGTTTGTTTTAACGCGAGTACTTTCCATATTAAGAAAGAAAGAAGATATAAACAAAAAATAAATAAAAAAAACAATAAATGAATAAAAAATCAATACCTATCACAAAAAGATTGCTCAGTTTTTGTTATGTCGCTTACACGACATAACAAAAACTGAGTGGGCCCCAGCCACTGATTTTCAGTGGGCCTCGCGAACATTGGAAGGCAGATATATAAAAGCTAGCTTTATTATTAAATAAAATATTTTTTAAAGGATTTTAAACGCGGTCTATTATACATTATCATCTCAGTCACCCGTGACCACGCTCGCTGTAAAGTGCTTGAAACGTCGGGTTAATAATAATGTTAAACAATGTATAATACCGCGTTCAAAATCCTTTAATGAGTATTTTATTTAATATGTTCACCTGATGTTAAATGACTGACTGCAGCCCATGATCATCTATAACATGAAGTGTAGTACAGCTAGTACAAAGATTCAGTCATTTACTTAAAAGTTCAAACTACATAGTTACGACATCCGTGACCTAGACAAAAACTTCGTAATTTATTAAAAACCTTGTAAAAAGATATTGCATACAAAGATCCATTGTCACAGAAATTCGTAACGAAACGTTTTTTGGAGCGAACGTGGGTAGAACGACAATTTAACACAAAGGAAATGTTTAGCGTACATTGGAAAGTAGGTTAGGGTATTATTGTATGCTTGGTGTAGTTTGTATGTTGTGCGCGTAATGTACATTACCTAGTATTATAAGGTTAAGGTTTAAATACTTTTTAACATACTTTATTGTTATTTTATTATCATCTATACTAATATTATAAAGCTGAAGAGTTTGTTTGTTCGTTTGTTTGTTTGTTTGAACGCGCTAATCTCAGAAACTACTGGTTCGAATTGAAAAATTCTTCTTGTGTTGATTAGACCATTTATCGAAGAAGGCTTTAGGCTATATAACATCACGCTGCAACTATTAGGAGCGAAGAAATAATGGAAAATGTGAGCGTGCGGTTCACGTGATACTAAGTTACTAACCGCAGCTCATGAACATCCACAACTGTCATAGATGCCTTGCCGGCTTGAAGGAAGGGGAGGGGAGAGGGAGAAGATAAAGATTTGGGAGGTTTGCATTAAAACTAGGTATTGGACCGATTTGAACTATATCTTTTAACATTAGAAAGCTTTAAGCTGAATTTTAGTATAACAAATAGATAAATAATGCAATCGTGAGTGAAGCTGTGGAGCGCTAGTTTTTAATTTTTGGATTTAAACAAAATGAGCTACTTAAGTGGTAACAATTTAAAGTATTTCCTCTTTTTCACAGAAAATTTATTATTTATTGGAACTTGTTTGTGTATGATTATATGTTTGTACAATCATAAATTAAAATTGTTTTTAATTAACATACTCGTTTACATGTCAGTAATACGTTTTTATTATTATTGTTTAAAAGGATATTAAAATAAGTGTACATATTTTATGGATACGTTAATTGATATATTTACCCGAGTGTATTTTTAGAGCGTAATATTATTTGACGTTATTTATAATTCAATTTGTAATTACAATAATTAATACTTAATTGTGAAATTTCGCGCGGTTTATTGATATTAAATAATAATAGATTATAGACTATCAGTCATAGATAGCGCTTGACATATGACATGATATATGGCTAATGACCCCAACGAAGGTACAGTCTCGATTAAAGATATTATATATATGTACCAAAGATTAGAGATTAAAAGGCAGATAGAGTACGGCCGAAGACTCGAGTGACGACAAAAAGCAAATGCAAACTTCAAAAGCAAATACAAAAATGTTCATCTAGTTTGACACAACATATCACGACACGAGGGCTTCGTAATTTTCAAATTTCATTCACACAGATGCACGTGTACGTACGTGTAGTTAGCGTCACTCGAGTCTTCGGAACACTCCATCTGACTTTTATTCTCTAATCTGTGATATGTACCTACTTTGTTTGTTTACTTGTAATTAATAGGCTCAAAAACTACTGGACCGATTTTAAAGATTCTTTCACTATTCGAAGGCTTCATTATCTATGAGTAACATAGGCTTATATTATGGCTATTATAGGCTATATATTATGCTACGGGAGCGAAACCGCGCGGATCAGCTAGTCGCCACATAAACAATGCGGTTGACCCTTACTAAAGGAAAAATCTTACATGCCACGTGTGTCGCAGGAATACTAAGCAGCTAGCAATGGCCTTTGAATTTATTATCATGGTCTATTTAAATACAACAATAGATATATGAACGAAATTCTCATAGAAAAAGTCTTTTTAGACTTTGGTTTTATTTATTTATTAGATACACTTTATTATGTTTAAAAATACAAAAGAAATTTGCATACATAAAGTATTTTTCATCTAATTTCACAACACAGAAGGCGGTTGTATCAGTTTATAGTGATCTCTTCCAGCCAAGGGGTAACAGGAGATACTATTATATTATTATTTAATTTTAGTAATAAAAGGGAATATAGAGCTTTATGGCGCTAAATTTTCGAAAATAAATCAAATTTGTAATTATCTTATTTATTAAGGAGAACTCAAAGAATAGCTTAGGTCACTTATCATTCATCACTATTTAATTTTACTAAGTTATCACCAATATACAATAGGGCAGAAATGAACGTAACAAACAATGAATAATGATAAATAACCACAAATTATCCAAAAACAATAGTAATAAGTTAATCATTTGTTTGACCGCAAAAAATAAACATCTTAGATCATGCATTGTCATTTGTCACGCAAGTTAAATATGAACGACCATATTTTTTAACAAGTTATGAATTATGATTGAGTCGCAGAATATGTGACAACTGATATAAAAGTTTTTTTGTTTTTATGTAACAGCGGTTAAGCGGGGCATAAGGTTCATCTGATGTTAAGTGACTGACCGTAGCCCATGAACATCCAAAACAGCAAATTGTCGCAGATGCCTTGCCAGCTTGAAAGAAGGGGAAGGGATAGGAGAGGATCAATGACGGAAAATTGAAAAAGGAGTAGAGTAGAACGTATTTCTTATAAGTAGAACAGGGTGGGAACCTGTTCTACTCATAAGAAATAGGATGGATACAAGTCTCCGGGCCCCCACTCTCCATACGAAACACAGTGCAATACTGCTTCACGTCGATCTTCTGCTGGGGACACCCATCCAACGTACTTACAATGGTGCGAGGTAGAAAGATGGTATCCCCAACTTACCGTGATCTCCACCACGCCGAAGTAACTGAAGTTGGTCTGGGGGTCTACGTCGTACGCCAGCCGGACGTCATAGTGGGTGGGGATGAAGTCGTCCGGGAGGAGGTAGCTCGCGTCCCCAGCCACCAGCCCGGATAAGAGACAGAAGATCAGCCACCGCATGTTTACTGCAACAAAAAGACAAATGAAATGTTTTTTTGTGGTATACTGAAGGTATAATCCTCGTTCCCTACGTTTGTGTTGTGTGTGCCTCCCGAATTGGTGGCAAATGAAAATATTAATTTGACGTTTCAATCTATATATATTGTACTAGCTTTCCCGGCAATTCGAATTTTTCTCGCCGTAAAAACCATGCTTGAACTTCAACGAACATTTAAAAAAAAGAATTGTCAAATTGGTCCAGTCGTTGTTGAGTTATGCGCTAACCAACACATTTTGCGATTCATTTTTATATATAAGAAGATAACTCAAAGGTGACTGTCTGACTGACATAGTGAACTATCGACGCACAGCCCTTACCACTGGACGGATCGAGCTGAAATTTGGCATGCAGGTAGATGTTATGACGTAAGCATCCGATAAGAAAGGATTTTGATCAAATCTCACAGGAACGGGGATACAGATATACGCGAGTGAAACAGCGGGGCACAGCTAGTAGCTTATAAAATGCCAATTGAAAAAATGAATGAAAGATCTATCCATTTGTTTTTGTTTTATTTGTCATAGTACTTCTGAAGTAATTCAACGCCGTGGCAAGAATAAGCCGAGTCTATTTCTTTGTTTTTAAATGAACGACCTCACACCGAAAGCGCTTGACCCGCACACAAAACAAAAGACAAAGTCTCCAGACCTATCTTCCGTATAATGAAAGAAAGAAAAAAACATTTATTTCAAGAACAGATAGGTACACTAAAAATAATAAAAAAAAGTCTAAAAAAATAAATAAAATTAAAAAAAAACAAGACAAGAAGATGTAAAAGAAGCATAGAAAAGGTGTGCAGTGTATTCTTGGAAAAGGGTGTCCACTCAGCATAGGCCGTGATGATTATCATGCACGGCGCTGATTTTCAGTGTACCCTTAATGCAACATGTAATTTAATTTCTGCATTTAAAAAAACAGAGAATAAACAAAGTCAAGAAGTTATTTGAGACATTTAAGATCATAGTAAAACTAAAAACCTGGTATTTATGCAAATACCCGCATGTATTTTACATATAATTTTAATATTGCTTATTTATGGTCTCCATAAAATAATCTTTGTCATTTCAATATGTATATGTATATAGGTTAATTATTGACGATCATTATTTGCCGTTCTAACGGTAGAATAGGGTAAATATGACCTGATTCGATTAAATAAATATAAATAAATATTCTTGGACATTTAACACAACGCTATCTAGCCCCAAACTAAGCAAAGAAAATAATCAATTAGAATGTCCTTCTCAAAGAATTTCGGCCACGGCGGCCCATATCCAAAGAGACTATCAATTTTAGTGTGATATACTATTGACGACCCGATTGGCGCAGTGGTTCAGCAATGGTCTATTGCGCCGGAGGGTGTGGGTTCGATCCCCACGAGCAGAAAATTATGATGTGATGAACATTGTAATTTTATACAGTCGGGATGTTAATTTATGTATAGTATGTATGTATTTACAAAAAAAAAAGTATGTTTAAGTATGTGTATCAGTTATCTAGTATCCAAAGTACAAGCTTTGCTTAGTTTGGAACTAGAAGGCGTTGTGTTAAATGTCCAGGAATATTTATTTATTTATTATTGCAAGAATATTATGTAAAGATATACCTATACCTACCTAGGTACAGACGTTTTTAACTATCCTCGAACAATTATTGATTGGCCGAGTATCTATTCCGCACGGCCAGACCTGGATCCACAGCTTAGAGAATAAAAGGCAGATGGAGTGTTCCGAAGACTCGAGTGACGCTAACTAGTCGTACGTACACGTGCATCCGTGTGAGTGAAATTTGAAAATTACGAAGCGTGACGTGTTGTGTCACACTAGAGGAATTTTGTATTCGCTTTTGAAGTTTGTATTTGCTTTTCAGCGTCAACCGAGTCTTCTGTCGCACACCATCTGCCTTTTATTCTCTAATCTGTGCCTGGATCTTACTATTATATATTTACTCGAGCTTTTATTTTTGACCTATCCTTGTGATTTTTTTATATCGATTAACCCCTATATTTTTTCCTTACAATTATTTACTTAAACCTTCCTATCTCAAAATGTGATAACTTCAAGGAAAATCACTGTAAATCCCCGAGAGAACATTTTATTTTATTATTTTATGTTTATTATACTGATTTGCCCTAGCCTCAATCAGTGGGTGATACTTAGGGGTACTCTTACGTTGTCTCAGTCAAAAAACAAGCTTTATGGAAAATAAGAAAATAAAGGCTTTTATCTATATCTATACTAATATTAAAAAGCTGAAGATTTTGTTTATTTGAACGCGCTAATCTACTAACTACTGGTCCGATTTGAAAAATTGTTTTTGTGTTAGATAGCTCATTTATCAAGGAAGGCTATAGGCTATATACCATCCCGAAATTCCTACGGGAGCGAAGCCCTGGGGCGCAGCTAGTAATAAATAAATATATAACATTGTAAAATGATGTAAGAATACAAAAATATAGACGTACACACAATTATTTGTAATGTTAGTAGGATAGGAAAGTAGAAAGTACATCTTTACAATTGCTCCCTTTTCCAAAAATACTTCTTACTACGTACGTCATAAAGAAACATTATTCAAGATTGTTTCACTTATAGTCAGTTAGAAACCATATTTTCATGTTTATAAATATAAAATAAAAATTTTCGCCAAAAAATAGAACCGACTTCCTCGCTCTAAAAAGTAGAAAATAACTTTTATTTCATTTTTGTTGAAATCTATACAAAGTCGGTGCAAAATCTTGTTAAATTGAAAATAGATAAGGCACCGACTTTGTATAGATTTCAACAAAAATGAAATAAAAGTTATTTTCTACTTTTTAGAGCGAGGAAGTCGGTTCTATTTTTTGGCGAAAATTTTTATTTTATCCTTTTTAGTGTCCTGTGAAGGGTAATCAGTAATCACATCATCTCGTCACATTTCAGTTGATATATACATCATTAAACCTTAACCGCAGAGCTTATTCCGTTGATTTTCGAGGAGTTCTCTGGAATATCTTCCACATGGATGACCTGACTTGAACCAAATTTATATGGGACCACACATGAACTCTACTCTTTGGAATGCAAAAAAAATTTCCAAATCGGTCCATAAACGCCGGAGATATGCGGTAACATACATAAAAAAAAAAAAAAAATACGGTCGAATTGATAACCTCCTCCTTTTTTTGTAAGTCGGTTAACAAATTAGCATAATGCATACAAGTATTGTCATACATATTTGTCAAACGCATGTGGGAGTACAGAATATTCAATCAAATCAAATCAAATTAGTTGTAACCTTTTTGTCTTCGTGAGACCGTTAGTTAAAATTGCATAGAGCTATGTATTTTGTTGTCTTGGTTGGTGATATAATATGTTCGTTACTCTTTCAAAATATACTGAACCGATTATGATGAAAGTTGGTATACATATAGGTAAGGGTTGAGAGTAACATATAGCGTACTTTTAATCCCGGAGTTGCTACTAGAGGTTACGCGGGTGAAACCACGGGACGCGCTTAATATAAGTTTAAATTAGATAAAAAAGCCGGTCAAATGTATATACATATTCATACATATAGGCCATAAAAATACTTAATAGGTTTCAAATATCCTGTGTTTACTTGTAGGTGTGGAAACCCTAAAATTATCTAGAAGAGGTTTGGTTGTTACGAGGGTATGCTTGCATAAATAGATGAATTATCTTACGTACACGGAACTGCAGCAGTGCAATCCTTATAGTATTACATTTCGCCTTTCACTTACTCGTAAAACATTTAACAAGTAACAATGTTTCGTTCAATCGAGTCGGTTGCTTGTCTCCTTTCAAATTGACTTCAATACGACAGTTCAACGTTTCATAGATTATATATCTTTTGTAGTTGATGACAAAATGTTATTGCTAAATAAAGAAGGTTTTTTATGTTAAAAATATCGTCAAATTGGACGCGTTCGCGCCTAAGTTCAAACGAACTTGCGAAAAAATGCACTGTCTACTTTTACGTTAATTGGTTTACGTTGTGCTCCTTTATCAAAGAATATTTTAATTTATCAAGACAAAATTCGAAAAAGTAGTGACATATAACCCCTCCCTAGAGATTTAAAAAAAATCTTCATGTAATACATTAACTTCCCTCCCCCCTAGCTCATCGGCTTGACAATCGTTAAATGTTTTAAAATTCAGACTCTTTTGTTTTAACCAATACAAAGTGTGATTCTAGAGAAAAGTTTAGATGTAAAAATCACGCGGCGAAACGGCGGACGGAAGGATGTAAATAAAAAAAAGCATATCAAACAACTAGCTGTACCCCGAGGTTTCCCCGGCGTTTATCTGTTTTCCCCGTTCCCGTGATTAAAATCCTTACTTAGCGGAAGCCTACCTGATAACATCTACCTGCATGCCAAATTTCAGCCCGATCCGTCCAGCGATTTGGGCTGTGCGTTGACGGATCATTATGTCAGTCAGTCAGTCTCCAATGCACCAAGCGAAAGTAGCACTTCCATTTAAAAATACATATTCATATTATTTAGTACATACACGTGCATCTATGGCTTCTCAACCTTGCATTAAACTAGACATTTAGCTCCTATGACCTAGATATGACGCTATCGGCAATACGATTTGTTTTCAATTACGAATTTTGAATGCTTTGCGACCACATTGGCGTATTTATTTCTGACGAATTGATATTATTTATTATTATTTTTCTTTCTAGCTTCTGCACGCGGCTTTACTCCTATATTCGTTAAGTCAAGTCAAGTCAAAGTTAAGTCAAAACGTTTATTTTCTATTTTCCAAATTGGTTTCTTTTGAGGCGCTTTTAGAACGTCTAGAATTAAGTAAATGTATATACATTTACTTAATAATATTTTTTTTTATTGTTAATAAAAGGTATCCTTTCACCTAATCCACGTAATAAGCTATCTGTATACGAAATTTCATCAAAATCCGTTCATTTGTTACTGCGTGATTGAGACACAAACATCCAAACATCCAAGCTTTCACATTTATAATATTAATAAGATTATGCTTAATTAAAGGTCCTTGTAGTAACCATAGTAAATGTTTATAACTGTAACCGTATTAGTTATGGGTATTAAATAATATAAGAAAAATCATTAATTATTAAACGTAATATTACGTTTGAATGACGCAAAACGAAAGTTGTGACGAATATCATTTACGATATTATAATTCATAACGTATAAGAAATCACTTTATTTCGGACTAGTTGATGCGCGCGGCTTCGCTCCCGTAGCATAATATTATATATCTATTTTCCGGAATAAAATATAGCCTATACGGATTCGGAAGAATCCCTCTAATTAATGGTAAAAGAAATTTTGAAATCGGTCCAGTAGTTTTTGAGCCTATTCAATACAAACATACAAAAATACAAAAGTTTCCTCTTTATAATATTAGTATAGATAATTACAAGTGTAGTAATGTAGATATGCTAGAATGCAGTGATTCCCAAACTGTGTGTTGCATCCCCCCCCATTGATTCGTCCCGATTATCTGTACTTTTAATCCTATTACGAATTTTCTTTCTTTCTTTCTTTCTTTCTTTCTATTTGAAGCTAGAACTCACCCCTCGATGACACTACGATAAATAAAATAAAAATCCGTTTTTATTTTCTATTTTTATTGTATTTTTAATTGCCTTTACCAATTAAAAGTACAATCATTTCTACTTCTATATATTGTAAGTACGTCACGGATTGAAACAATTAAGAAACCATATTGCTAGATAACATTTATTATTTTAATTTAAATAAATGATTAAAAATTCATATGCCTTTAACAATATGTAGTTTATAGTTTATACCCTTCACAAAAACTTCGTTAATATACCTAGTTTAAAAGATTCAACTAAACTGACGTTCATTCTAAGACAAAAGATCCAAAAATTACACAAATAAAAAAAAAATATATGGAATAGGATTTCCTATAACACTAATTAGATTTATAATTTAACTTCAAGTCTGATTTTGTTTTCACATCTAGTAAGAAATACATACAATCAATTATATTATGTAACTATAAATATGTTACTGTCACGTTTATTTTGAGATTTCAAATTGATACATGTATATCCATACTCTCTTGGTTACGAACGATTGTTTACATAGCAACGGTGTCTTGGTAACGACAGAAAGCTATAAAATGCTTTCGTGTGTATTTAGAAAATTCAAGAACCATTATGCAAAACATATAAAAGGAAAGTATCATATCATAGGTAATAACTCGAAAATAAAGAGTTTTAAATTCAACTATGAAGTTATTGTCAAAAGACGACATTGTCATTGATCGCATTTTTTCACGGTAGTCTTGTATGGATATAACATATCTATACATAATATATCATTGTATACAATGCAGTCTTGTTCGGTTTTCGGTTTGAGTTCAAGGTTCAATGACCTGTCAATATTTTCTTACTTTGTCAGTATGGAAATTAAGTATCGAATTTATTATTTATTGCTCGGCCTTAACGAGTTGAGAAATACTTGTATAGATTTACGTATTTTGAGGTGCGATACCGGTAAACTTTACTGCGCTAGAATCAAACTTTGAGCATGTTTTTTTTATTGTTTTTAACAAAAACCGACGGCGTTGCAGAAAAATGTTGACATTTTAACCATAATACAGAGCAAGTAAAGCCAATTACAGGTTTTCACAATATTTTTTAAAACAATACAAAGATACATAACAGAAAGTTGTACAATATGTGATCCATGAAATAAATAACCCCAAACAAACGAACTATGTGCACATGTCACCAAGCAATTTTCCAATTATTTTTGTTTGTAAATTTGTCTAGTGCTGTTAAAAATCAAATAACCATCATGAATTCGGTTTTACGCAAACTTTTTCAGACTTGATCGCACTAGCACAAACTAGCACTCTTGTTTAATTTCCTTACCTAATGCGAATAAGAGGTAATAAATTAACAGATTGACAAACCGCAAAATGGTTTTTCGTAGTATAAACGTGCAGCAAAGTGATGTTTTATAAAAAGTATCACGTTTAGTTTAACAAGGTTAAATTTCTAAATATTTTTACAAGTGTCGTATCGTTGAATCAGTGAAACTTTATTGTTTCTAAAGAAAGAAAATTAGATGCAAATCCTTATAAACCTATTAAATACTAATATTATAAATGTGAAAGTTTGGATGTTCACATGTCTGTCAATCACGCCGTAACTGCGAGACCAATACTATTTCTTTAAAAATAAAAATCATTGTTTTCGTGTATCCAATATTATAAATGCGAAAGTTTGAACTTTACATACACATGTTTGCATGTGTGTTTGTTACTCTTTCACGCAAAAACGACTGCGATGAAATTTAGTATTCATATAGGCTCCATAAAGGCTCCAATAACATATAAGCTACTTCTAATCCCGGAATTTTCACGGGATCAGACGTTAGAATTTAGATTCGCGTTTTGTAACGCGAGGCACGTGGCTAATGTTTTATACGTGAGTATTTTTAAGTGATCAAGTAAGACTAATGTTAGGTTAACTCATATATTTCTAGCTTTATGCCTGTTATGTTCTATAGTTGTAGGTGAGCATTAAATAAAAGATTCAAATATCAGTAAGTAGGCACACAGCTCAACGGATACGTCTGCACGCCACAGATGACAGGTTTTAAGTGTCAGAAGTGACACTAGCGCCCCACTGGTCTGTGTGCTAACATTTATTATATATCGTGAACACCACAATGCCTAATAACGCTTCTAAAATTGGTCACTATAGTTAAACATTCAAAAAGGTCGAAGGTCGGTTGTGACAGGATAACCACGTGACCCTGGCGATTTGAGGCTTTCTGACTCAGTACGCGTCACCAATATTAATAAACATTGTTTTTAGCAGGTAACCCTCTCGATCCATGTCAGTAACAAAATTAGAATTTGTAAAATTTAAATAAAAATCAAATTCCGTTCGTTAGTCTCGCTAAAACTCGAGAACGGGTGAACCGATTTAACTAATTTTAGTCTTGAAATATTAGTGGAAGTTCAGGGAAGGTTTAAACAGTGAAAAAATATGTAGAATTGTGAATATAATTGTAAAAACCACAATTTTTGTTTATCCATACAAATAGTGTGTCAACTGTCAATTATCAAAAAAATATCGTGTCAAAATATAAATGATGAAATATTTAAAAAAAATAAAATTGAGGTTTGAACACGCTGATTAGTTGAGTATTTTAGGCTCCTTTGATAAAAAACATAGAAAATAAAAAAAAAGTAGATTCCTAGAAATATATAACTGACACTATCTAACAAACACAATAAAGGGAAAATATGAATGCCTGGTTTTTCAAAAGTAGACTTATCTAAGTACATTAATTAAAGATAAATAAAGCAGTTAACGAGTTGAAAACTTTCAAAGAAAAAGTTAAAACTTTCGCAGTACAACCCTTTTCCTTTCGATAATAGATATAGCTGAAGAGTTTGTTTGTTTGAACGCGCTAATCTCAGGAACTACCGGTCCGATTTGAAAAATTGTTTGTGTTAGATAGCCCATTTATCGAGGAAGGCTATAGACTATATATCATCCCGATATTCCCACGGGAGCGAAGTCCTGGGGCGCAGCTAGTGTATTATACTTTCATTGAATTTAAATATTTCGGTATTTATTGACATTGGTAATTCATCATTTTAGAAAAGGTAAAAACATAATGCGATAGATTTGAAAATTAAAATAAATCTATACATAGGTAACATTATATTTTCGCTTTATTGTGAATTAAACTTAAGAGCAAACAAAACTTTATAAAGTTCAATTTATTTATAATTTAATTTATAGAAAAAATAGTTTTATGAGATAGTAACATGTACTAATATAATAATGATTTTGTAAATAAACACAAATTATGTTAACAAAGCGAAGGTAGATAATGCATAAATTAAAATATTGCAAATGTCATTGCCACAACCAAATAAGAATCTGAGCCGTGACTAAGAAAACTGCAATCTGTAGAAACATATCGGTAATAGAACTTCACAATTAACCCATCAAACGTCGCTCGTGGAAAAAATCGCAAACGACGCATAAAACACACATCATCTATGACGAATTCGATTAGAATTAAATGAGTTAAATATAAAAATCTATATATCACCGATTTTAAATCCGCCATGAACACAAATATAAAAATCGTCAACGTAATAAAGAGAAAGTAAATTGTTAAATAACTCACAACTATATCGATACGAGGGTTTAAAAATTATAACAGGTTTATATAATTGTTGTTATATAAATTACGTAATTAAAGTTTTATTTTTGATCGCGACGTGATTTCAAAAAAGGAACAACTTACATACCGTCCGTTGCCGCCAACGTCCGACCACAGACTAAATTTTAAGTTCGACTGGACATAGGATAGGCCGCATATTGTCGGCGGATTCATTATTTATGATATCGATTAATTGATTGCATATATTATTACATTAGTCTAGTACCATTCTTTTCAAGCAGTGTGCCCGCAGGATTATAGAATTCTTACAGGCTTTTTAAATAATACGAAACGTCTTAGCCCATTTAAGTATGTAGTTAGTATACCTTGTTTAAATTTTAGTATAGAGGGACATGGGCGACTCAAATAACGTCCTTAATTTAGTTTTTCAAAGTTTTAAGCCGCGAACTCTTTATTAACTGAAAAAATATGATTTGGCTCGAATTTGTGACAATTTGGTAATATTTTGAATTTCATGATGCAATTTAGAGTATTTTTTTTCAATTAGAGGATAAAAATGTTTTCGACAAGTAACTTAAGATAAAATAAACATTTTGAATATATTTAATTACTTTTAATATTAAGGATGTATAGCAGCCCTCTTTTTAATGCATTGCTTAAAATTGTTTTGTAACATTACCATAATATGTGGTACCTATCGCATAATAGTAACAACCAATATGTACTTGATCGCATCATCCTTGTTTTATTTCCAACAAAAATTATTCAAAAATACTAGAACTAGGACAAAGATGAGCATATACTCCAGGCCTCCAAGTCTTTAAAACACGAAAAACTACCATAATCAATTATGAAATCTATAGAAAGAAAGCTTTAAAATGTTATCTATGAGTAGCCATTCCAGTAACGGACACAATACAGGTTTTTTGAATGCAAACAAACTTTGTCACCCGTCGTAAATAATAGAAGAGAATTCATAATGTCATCGGAGATCTGTGGATAAAACTACCGTTAAGGCCAATAACCTAGCTGTAAATTTACGACTACGTTATGATATAACGTCTCGTAGCTAATGCAAATGTTTTGCATCAGCTCCTTAATGGATCCTTTTTTAGCGCTGGATAATTGTAAAGTATCATTATGGTCTATTTATTGTATAAATTGTAGGTAATGAAGCATGTGGTTCAACTAATACTATGCGACTATCGCACCAGTAACGACAGGACCTGCAGTGGCATTGCCGGCTTAAGGACAAGCATATGTAGAGGAAGGGATTGAAATATGAATTAAAGAAACTCTTCTTTTCAGAGAAATTGACCGTCGCCACCACCTTCGTAAAATTCTGCTTCACGCCGATCTTCTGTAGGAAGTCCATTCTCGTACCAATGAATGAAGTATCATTGGTATTGGTACGAGAATGGATATTCCTACAAAATGCATTGTCTTTCAGTACAATGCAACACCCTTCCTATAACTTGAGGTCGGTAAAATACATGTTTTTTTTATGTAACAGCGGGCAAGCGGGCATGCGGTTCACCCGATGTTAAGTGATAGACCGCAGCCCATGAACATCCACAACAGCAAACTGATCGCAGATGTCTTGCCGTCTTGAAGGAAGGGGAAGGAACAGGGAGAAGATCAAGGATGGGAAATTCGGAAAGGCGTACATCAGGTTGTGAGAGAAATGGGATGGAAATACAGACCTCCCGGACCCCGCTTACCGTACGAAACACGGTGCAATAATGCTTCACGCTTTTAATTTGATTTTCTGCTGGGAGGTGGTACTCACGACGGTGCGAGCTTGGCCCAATCGTGCAATGCTCAACTCCCACTCTTTTATTGCTGAAGATTTAATGCGACAGAATTACCCCCTGTCGCCTCTTACGACACCCACAGGGTAGCGACCACAGAACAACTCTTTTAATGTTCTGTGTAGCGACATATGTATTCTAACCCGTTGCCAGACATACTGTTTCTGGTGGTAAGTTTTAATGTGTAGCGATGATCGCTGAACATCATTGTATCGTTAATTTGCTTGCATTCATGTTTAGGTCGCCTCTTTGGTTTAATGGTAAAGGCTTGTCTTTCCAAGCAAATATGAACTGAATAAATTTAAAGTTAATGTGAATAGGCATTACATAAAGAAATGTGTTCCATCCTCCACCATGTAATCACTTTCCAAAAGGTATGGCCAAACACTCCTTTATTGCGATATAATAAAAAAGATCCTGAGTTCAAACCCCGTTGGAGATAAGAAAAAAAGTATACTTACTTTTAATAATGCTGTATGGTTACAAATAAATAAATAAGTAACAAGTAATCACTACATAGTATAAAACAAAGTCGCTTTTTCTGTCATGTGTCATGTTGTATGTCCCTATGAACGCTCAAATCTTTAAAACTACGCAACGGATTTTGATGCGGTTTTTTTTAATAGATAGAGTAACTCATGAGGAAGGTTTTTATGTATAATTTCATCCATTAAATAGTGGACAAATACTGTTATCCGTGCGAAGCCGGGGCGGGTCGCTAGTAAGTAATATACGTCTCATACAGTAGGCTGATCTCAATCTCAATTGATCAGTAAAACGTAACATAACATTCATAAACAAAATATAATCCAAGAATAAAACCAACATCAGTTTTTGGAATAAATAAAAACAAAAAATATTGAGTAAAATGTTTATTTTCCTTATCATATTATAAATTGTTGGAACAAATTACAAGATTCCAGCAGAGCAAGAAATTATTTTTTAACCGGTTCAAAAAAGGTCATATTTACTTTCCTCAGAACCTCTTTACTTTTAAACCACACTGATTAAACCTTTTCTAAGAAATTAAAAACACTACACTAATATTATAAAGAGGAAAACTTTGTTTAGTTGTGATGAATAGGCTAATAATTACTGGACCAATTTTAAAAATTATTTCACCATTCGATATCTATATTATCCACGAGTAACATAAGCTATATTTTATAGGCTATATAAATAACATTATGCTACGGGAGCGAAGCCGCACGGATCATTTAGTAACTAATTAATGAAAATAAATACTGATAATAGGATTTTTTCAACTGTACTGTGATATAATCAGTTTTATTTAATTTTTTTCTTTCTTAACTTTAAGAGATCTTGAAATAACATAATGGTGAAAAAATCGACACTATACAGCGTACACTTAGCGTATAGTGTCTTTTCGTACAATTAGAGTAATAGTGACATGGCATTTAAAATCTCATCTTTCTAAAATTGGACATAAAACGGTCTCTACATTTTTCGTTTTCAAATATTTTTTTTATTTCCATCCTGAGTATTTTAGTTAAGGTGTCAATAGTTATAGATTCATTCATCTTCTTTATAAATTAATAACCATCTTAGGATCTAGCCAGTATTAAGTAGTCGTGAAGTATTCCAATTTTACAGCAAGTAGAAGATTCATTAAAGTTATCTATAACACAAATTTCACGAAATTTTACAATTTTCACGAAATTTGACAATGACGTCACTCAGAAACGCAATTGTCACAGTTACAGGACAGAACACTATCGAATAGACAAATTATAAATATATTGTGTGTTTCTTTTTGTTTTAGATATCTGCGCTTGATGGACACTGCTCTTGGATCATATTTTTTTTTTAATGTGTAGTCTATTCACAACGGGACATTGGCAACATTGTGGCAACACAGCACTGCCATTAGGAAAAAGAATTGAATTGAATTATAAACTCAGAAACGAATAAATAAATTATCTAATTATCTAATCATCCTCAAAGTATCCCTCATTTCCTTCATCAGTAGAACATCATCAGCCCTTTGCTTTAAGGCCGTGGCTTCTGCCTGGCGGCCGGCGAGTGACGTCACCAATGACGTCAGCGCTCTGGGCATGATGGCGTCTGGTACGGCCAGGCTTGCGTATTTGCTCTGAAAGAGAAAGTTTTCAAGGTCATGCTACTAGTATTAGCGTTATAAATATTATTGACACATTCCGAACGATTATAGATTATGAGTTGTTGAATTTATTTATTACTAGCTGTACCCGCGGCTTCACTCACGTGGAATTCAGTGTATGTGACAGACGGCTTATGCTACAGGCCCGTATAGTGCATAAACATTATCTGACAATTTTCGCTAACCAAATTTATTGGCACAATACACAACATATAGGCTAAACAATTTCAAATATAAACTATATAAAACGATACATATTTCCTAGCCTACTTGCTAATAATAGGTGTGAAACAGCTTTTGAAATATCAAAAAAATTACATAGCGCGAGCTTATTGTATTTAATAAAAAATAAAAATATAAAATGTAATTAGAAAGATAGAAAAATTCAAAATTAACAAATTGAATTCGAAGTATCATCCTACTAACATTATAAATGCGAAAGTTGTGAGGATGTATGTATGTGTGTTTGTCACTTTTTCACACAAAAATTACTGAACTATTATGATGAATCTTGGCATATTAATAGATAAAGGTTCAGAATAACATCTAAGCTAATTTTAATCCAAAAAATATTAACGAAAAGTGAGACATAACAACAACATATAACATGCATCAAAATTATCTTGTACTAAATTATTTTTGAATTTATCTTGAGCGTGGAATATTAAAATACAAACCTTCGCCTTATCAAAGCTCTCTTCATACGACACCAACTTCTGTTTCAACTGTCTTATATGATCGTGAATATTCTCTGGGTTCGGGTTTTGCTGAGCCAACAACTTCCTTGAGCTATCCAATTCCTCTCTTAAGTCTTCTATGAACTTGTTATTACGGTCTATTTTTGCTTGTAGTGTCACATTCATTTGCTTGAGTTTCAAAATCTCATATTCGTCTTCCAGCCTCTCAGATAATTCCTTTGAAGACATCAGTGATATGGAAATAGGGTCTAGGTTTAGGCTAAAGTCTGACTGCTTGACTGCACATTGTTGGATTACTTGTTGAGCTTTTTGGGGCAATTTCTCTGGTGTGATATTTAGTTTTGATAGAATTTCGGATGTGAGGGTAGCTGCAAATTGTATGTATAATTTGTGAGTTAGGACATTTCTAAGACACATTTATTGATCAATTTGATTACAAGTTTTTGAAATGTTAGACTTATACCATTAGCTATTATATAATACACAAAATATTTATGTCAGTAAAAATTGTTAAATTAATAAATATAATGAAAGGAATAAAGAAAATTAAATACATGAACTAAATATGTTATATAAAAAAACAACTGGTTATCTTCTAATTTTTATTACTAAAACTACTTCATACATTTCATTCAACATCAAGTATTGGAAAATTAACCAAACTCTCAATCTTCTTAGCTACATTAAGTAACAAGTCTTCCGAGAGACCAGGTCCCATTAACTGTAAGGATAGTGGCAAATTATTATCCGATAACCGTATAGGAATAGATACAGCTGGTATTCCTGCCATATTAGCTGGTTGTGTACAATAATCTTGAAAAGCACATTGATCTCTATTATTTTTAGCAACAAAATCCTTATACAACGGTGCGTCTGTTAAAGTTGTTGGAGTTAACAATAAATCTACTCCATTTTCTCCATTAAAAACATTATTAAAGTCATTTGCAATCAACCTCCTCAATTTCAAAGCTTTCAGGAAATATTTATCATAATTTTGTTTTAATAAGAAGTAGTTTCCTGCAAATATTCTTGATCGGACCACATTATTGAAGCCTTCAGATCTTGTTGAAGCATATAGTTCTTCCGTAGAATAATCAGCATCAGTTCTTAAACCGAACTCAAGGCCATCATACCTAGACATGTTACTGGCAACTTCACACTGATTTAAAATAGAATACACAGCTATAGATATTGAAGTGTGTGGTAAGGAAACAGATTGTATTTGACATTTCTCATCAAAAAGCAAATCTGTAACATACTGCCAAGTGTCTATTACTTCTTTACTCATTCCTTTACAATGATACTCTTTTGGTATTCCAATCTTTATTTTAGATAAATCAATATCATTCTTCATTTCTACTGGCTTAAATTCACGTTTTATAGTTGTTGAATCTAAATCATCTGGGCCAGCAATACAATTGAGTGTTACGGCAACATCATCAACTTTTCTAGCTAAAATGCCAGGTACATCCATTGAATTCACTAGTGGTATCAGTCCATACCTCGAAACAAGGCCATAGGTTGGTTTTAAGCCAACTATTCCACATAATGCAGCAGGATTTCTTGTGGATCCACCTGTGTCTGATCCTATGGCTACTACACAAGCTCCACTGCTGACTGCAACTGCACTGCCTCCGGAACTACCACCAGGTATGCGCCAATCATCGTCGTAACTCCAAGGATTTCGTGAAGGTCCAAATATAGAATCAACAGTACCTGAGCCCATTGCAAACTCATCCAAATTAGTTTTGCCAATGAGACAAGCTCCGGCGTCTAATAGTTTCGAATAAATAGTAGCGTTGTATGTCGGCACAAAGTTCTTTAACATATTCGAAGCACAGGTTGTTGGTATGTCTTTTGTACAGAAGTTATCTTTAACGCCGATTGTAATACCGTCTAGAAGCTTCGCCTGGTTATTGGATTTCAATCGTTTTTCACTCGAAATGCTTTGTTTCTTGGCAACATCTTCTGATATCGTGATAAAGGCATTTAATTCACTCGCTCTTTTAGCTCTTTCTAAACATAAATCAACAAAACTTGTTGGATTCAAAACTTTATCCCGATAAGCTTTGTGTATTTCTTTAATACTATACGAAGTTAACTTATTCATTTTCAATAGTTTTAATTAATACAAAATATCATCATAGTAAGAAATAAGGTTACTTTGAAGTAAACATATCAACTGTCAAAATCATATTATTTTTCATAACATTTCAGTTCGAACTTACCGCTTGCAAGATATTCCTGTTGTTCTCTCTGTATGATTTGATTATAAACTTGATCATTATCACCTGCAGAAGTCGTATTTATTCCCATTATCTTGAGTTTATATTATACACGCTGATTTTATGTTTTCAACGCTTTTATTTTAAAATTTAAACTTTGTTTTTAAATTTTGACTTGAGCCAATTGACAAATAATAAAATGTTGCAAGGTAGAAATTTTGAACATCCAACCGCAACAAAACTTTGTATTACTATGAAAAATTTTAATAAATAACATTATCTTATATTACAAAAAAAATTATTAAATTAGAAAGAAAACTTAAAAAACGAGTTATAACTTACCGCCATATTCAGACCCGCGTCTTTGCTATAATTTTTGGTATAAATATTTTACAAGTAATGTTGCAAGTACGTCGTTTGTTTTTTTGTCATAAAATAAAATATTATAATATTTAAATATGTCAAGTCTGAAGTTTGAGTTACTAAACATGGCAACGTCGCAAATACGACTGAGCCGATTTTAGAAAAGTTGAAGAATTCTATAATAATTTTTAAGTTGCGATACTATTAACTTTTCTCGTCATACGTGCAAATGTTGTTAAGTAGTGATGAATACTAACTCCTAAAGTAGCAAATTAATTTCGGGAACTATAAATTATAATAAAAATGGCTCACTTACAGTACATGCCTGGTGATCCTCGCTTAGTTGATCAATTAGTTTATGAACTTAAATCAAAAGGGATTTTCGATCAGGTAAATATGTTTTTACAATTTCTATTTAGTAATTAATTGATAAAACTGATACTTCTCCTTGTCATACAAAATTGTGAATTAAAAAAACCTATATAATGAAGTATCCCAAGAGGCATTGATTTTATTATAGCATTTCAATTATATTGAGGCAAGCATATCGAAATAAACATGGACGAATGTAATTGATAAAATTATAATCCTATTTACAGAAGTACATTTTCAGCAAAGTATAAGTCCAATTATAAAACATCATTAAAGTTATTTGTCACATTAATTGATTTTTTACAATGATGCTACCAATCATATAGTTTATGACTCCATAATAAGTCATATACAATATTAATTTTTTTAACAAGTTCACTTTGCATGAGAATATCTCTTAAAATTGAATTGGGCTTCAATGTCAAATTTGGTTATCTTGATATTCATATAAAAATTGTTTCTTAATAATAATGATGATAGCAAGAATTTATACTCAAATAACATTATGTTTTAATGAATTTGTATATATTACCCCTTTTATGAAAAATATATATTGAAAATATAAATAGAAACAAAATAAATGCACATTTCAGGTCTCCGCTTAATAGCAGTTCCACTGCTGTTTATAACATGCATCACAAAATATTTGTAAATCTATACAATACTAATATTATATAGAGGAAACATGTTTGTGTTTTTGTATGTATGTTTGTAATGTTTTCTTTAAAACTATTGGATTGATTTTAACCTTAAAAAAGGGGCATCTTCGTCAAATTGTATTTGGGAGATGAAATTAATTTTAACATAAAAAAATATTATTATTGAATGATCCTGCAAATATACTATTGCAAATTTCTATTTTTAAGTCTACAGGGATTGGTTCCCTTCCCTTGGACAAAGTAAACTATTCAATGATTAATCCCTTAGGTTATATATACACTAATATTATAAATAGGAAAACTTTATTTGTTTGTTCGTAATGAATAGGCACAAAAACAACTGGACAGATTTTAAAAATATTTTCAACTTATGAAAGCTACATTATCCACAACTAATATAGGCTAAATAATATTATTATATGGGACCAAGGCCGCAGGGAACAGGTAGTTAAATATATGATAAAATTTCATTTAAACTTATTCCATAGGGTACTCACAAATATTTCATATTTACTGTATTAGGAGGATAATAAATACTTGTTCATTTAATGCTTAGAATTATTATTGTTAAAAAAATACAATTTTTTTTTTAAATATGTCAATCCAACTAAGTAATATAGTTTCAAAATTGAATTATTTCTTAAGTATCTAAATTGTGTTATTTAGTTTATTGTGTATCTTTGACATATGACTTGATATTACTATATCCAAATTATATTATCAAGAAATATATCATACATCATCAGAAGTAAAACCTGATTTTTTTGTGAATAAAGTATTAGTTGATTAAAAAAATATAATTTTTTTTTTTATAAACTAGATATTAGAATAAAGCTAACTGATGTAAAATCATCTCACTGTATAAAGCCTGTGCAAACAAGTCTTCAGAAAAAAATAAAAAAAATTGCTACAGAAGTGACAGGACATGTTCATATAAAAAATAAATAGTAGGGTTAACTATATTGTTCACGGTTTTACTCACTTTTTATTGTAAACCGTGAACAATATAGTTAATAAACAATGTCTTACTTATTGTTGAATCAAAATAGTAGGGTAATAACAAAATTAACACCAAAACAAGTTGATTATGGTAATAATCTTTAAACTTATTCGGTCTTATTACAAAACAGGGTCTAAATAAATCAGGTTTAAACCTGGACTAAATAATTATTTCCGATTTCAAACCGTTCTGTTTTGACAATATAACAAATTTAGATGAGCAATTAAGCAATAACATTATTTTTTTGTACCGTTAAAAATATACATCTTATCCCATTTTATCCATTTCAACTTTAATATAAGGAGAAAAGCGTTTAATTGCTACAAAATTATAATTTTATAACAAAATTAAGCAGGCCTTCGTGATTTGACATGCTTAATTAATCATCTAAATTGGTTATATTGTTAAAACGTACAATTTGACAAATAATAATTATTTAGTCCAGGCTTAAACCTGACTTACTTAGACCCTGTTTTGTAATAAGACCGATTAGAACCATCCACAACTATCATACAACAATATTTTTTTGTCTCTAAGAATAAATTAATAATTTTATATCCAAAACAGCAGTAAGCCATAATTTAACATGAAAAAATATAATGTTTAAAAACTATGCAAACATGCTTATGATATATTGTCTTGTAGTTTCGTAAAGACTGCATCGCAGATGTTGACACACGGCCAGCCTACCAGAATCTTCGGCAACGGGTGGAGAATTCAGTGTCAACATTCCTCGCTAGGCAGTGTTGGCAACCGGATTTAAATAAAAATCAACTGAGAGAAAAACTTAGAAAGCATATCTTAGAGTATGTATAATAATTTTATGTTATACTATGATAATTTTGATATTAACATAATTTTTAACCTTTTTTACCATGTGACCTTTGAAATTTTGTACGATAGTAACATGTAAAAATGAATTTTAAATTTTGATGTAAATAATAATTAAATCCAAGTGGATTGTTACGGTATGCTACCATAAAATATATTATTTTTGTTACAGTGGCAATTACTTAGAGCAAGGTGTGGAGAGAATCGTAGATCAAGTAGTGAACCCAAAAGTTGCAACTGTATTTGTACCAAAAGTGGAAGATCTAGTGTACAATTACCTAGGTATCACAAGAAAGAAAACAGTTGCCGAAACTTCAAATGGAATTGATGATTTACTCCCAAATGATCTTGAGGCAGTCAGCCCTGGATCAGTTAAAAGTAATGATGACAAGAATGAGTCAATGGAAGTTGATGAGCCTTCTGAAGCCAAGATGGATGTGGATGAAGTCTCAGATGATAAGGAAAAAGTCAAAGAGAATAATGTGTCAGAAAATAATGAGAAAGAAAAGATGGAAGAAGCTGAGACTTCTGTTGTCAGTGAATTGACAGTTCCTGATTCTGATGGTAGTGAGGATAAAGAAAGCATACCACTACCAGCAGAAGAAATCAGGCCTGAGGATATTCCTCCGCCAGAAAACAGTCCTCCTAAGGTTGAATTAGAGGGCATAGAATTACCGAAGGAACCAGATGTTGCCACCGATATTCCCTTACCTGATGAAATTCCTAAAGAAGAAAATGAAAACTTCTTTAAGCCAATTAATACAGACGATGACGATTCTAGTTCAGATTCGTCATTGCGTAGAAATATGTCTCCGTTAACACCAATACGAAATTATAATAATGAAAATTCATGTGATGCCCAACAAGGCTTTGAAAATGAGTTCGGTGAAACTAAAGATGAAGAAATTAAAGAACCAAGTTCATTTAGATTTGCGATCGAAGCCAAATCGACTGAAAACAGCTTGGATCAATCAAAACCTGATAAGAAAGAGGCAGAATTATCATATCAGTTCAAACAAGTCAATATAAATAACTTTAACTCACCAGCGTGTGAGGATAGTTCTAACAGCAATAACTTGCAAATTGATTATGAAAGTGATGCGAATAGTAAAATTAATAATGAGCCGAAAGTTGAAGCTGATCAAAATTCTGAAGATGCTAAAAAATCCAAGAGAACTGAAGAAAAGAAAAGCAGTCACAAAAGTTCACATCGGTCTAGAGATTCGCATAAACATTCTAGCAGTAGAGATAAAAAATCTGAATCTAAACCATCGAGTAGTAGAGACAGCAGTAGACATGACAAAAAATCGTCAAAAGATGAAAGTAAACATAAATCAAGTGATAAGGAGAGGTCGAGGGATAGAAGTGATAAAAAAGATAGCAAAGATTCGTCCAGGCACCGAAGTTCTCACAAATCGAGCCACAAAGACTCA
>LQNK01000737.1:161365-177901 GCA_001586405.1 Phoebis sennae
ACAAAAACTACTAGACAAATTTTAAAAATGTTTTCACTATCTGAAAGCTACATTATCCACATATAGGCTATATAATATTATTGGACGGGACCAAACCCACATGGAGCAAGTAGTTAAATAAATATATGATCAAATTTCATTTAAACTCATTCCAAAGAGAACCTACAAATATTTCATATTTACTGTATTAGGGAGATAATAAATACTTGTTCATTTAATGCTAAGAATTATTACTGTTAAAAAATACATTTTTTTTTTAAATATCTCAACCCAACTAAGTAATATATTTTCAAAATTGAATTATTTCTTAAGTATCTAAATTGTGTTATTTAGTTTATGACATATGACTAATTGATATTACTATACTCAAATTTTATTATCAAGAAATATATCAGATCATCAGAAGTAAAACCTCATTTTTTTTGTGAATAAATTAGTTGATTAAAAAAAAAACTTTTTTTAAACTAGGTATTACAATAAAGGTGTTAACTGACGTAAAATCATCTTACTGTATAAAGTCTTGGCAAACAAGTGTACAGAATATCAGAAAAATTAAATTACACAAAAATATTAAAAACTATAGCATAATAATAAACCGCGTTTAAAATCCTTTAAAAAGTATTTTATTTAATATTAAAAACTGCTACAGAAGTGCCAGGACATGTTCATATAAAAAAAATATTAGGGTAATATCAAAATGAACACCAAAACAAGTTGATTATAGTAATAACCTTTAATCTCATTACAACCATCCACAACTATTATACAACAATATTTTTTTTGTCTCTAAGAATAAAATTAATAAATAATAATTTTATTTCCAAAACCTCAATAAGCCATTTGACATGAAAAAAATATAATGTTAATAAACTATGTAAACATGCTATAATGATATGTTGTTTTCCAGTTTCGTAAAGACTGCATCGCAGACGTTGACACGCGGCCAGCCTACCAGAATCTTCGGCAACGGGTGGAGAATTCAGTGTCAACATTCCTGGCTAGGCAGTGTTGGCAACCGGATTTAAATAAAAATCAACTGAGAGAAAAACTTAGAAAGCATATCTTAGAGTATGTATAATAATTTTAAATTACTATGATTATTTTGATATTAACATAATTTTAAACCTTTTTTTACTATTTTTGTATGATAGTGGGATGTAAAATTTGATTTCTAATGTCCAAGTAGATTGCTAAGGTATGCTACCATAAAATATATTATGTTTGTTACAGTGGCAATTACTTAGAGCAAGGTGTGGAGAGAATAGTAGATCAAGTAGTGAACCCAAAAGTTGCAACTGTATTTGTTCCAAAAGTGGAAGATCTCGTGTACAATTACCTAGGTATCACAAGAAAGAAAACAGTTGCCGAAACTTCAAATGGAATCGATGATTTACTCCCAAATGACCTTGAGGCAGTCAGCCCTGGATCAGTTAAAAGTAACGATGACAAGAATGAGTCAATGGAAGTTGATGAGCCTTCCGAAACCAAGATGGATGTGGATGAAGTCACAGAAGATAAGGAAAAAGTCAAAGAGAATAATGTGTCAGAAAATAATGAGAAAGAAAAGGTGGAAGAAGCTGAGACCTCTGTTGTCAGTGAATTGACAGTTCATGATTCTGATGGTAGTGAGGATAAAGAAAGCATACCACTACCAGCAGAAGAAATTAGGCCTGAGGATATTCCTCCGCCAGAAAACAGTCCTCCTAAGGTTGAATTAGAAGGCATAGAATTACCGAAGGAACCAGATGTTGCCACCGATATTCCTTTACCTGATGAAATTCCCAAAGAAGATGAAAACTTCTTTAAGCCAATTAATACAGACGATGACGATTCTAGTTCAGATTCGTCATTGCGTAGAAATATGTCTCCGTTAACACCAATACGAAATTACAACAATGAAAATTCATGTGATGCCCAACAAGGGTTTGAAAATGAATTCGGTGAAACTAAAGATGAAGAAATTAAGGAACCAAGTTCATTTAGATTTGCGATCGAAGCTAAATCGACTGAAAACAGCTTGGATCAAACAAAACCTGATAAGAAAGAGGCAGAATTATCATATCAGTTTAATCAAGTCAATATAAATAACTTTAACTCACCAGCGTGTGAGGATAGTTCTAACAGCAATAACTTGCATATTGATTACGAAAGTGATGCGAATAGTAAAATTAATAATGAGCCCAAAGTTGAGGCTGATCAAAATTCTGAAGATGCTAAAAAATCCAAGAGAACTGAAGAAAAGAAAAGCAGTCACAAAAGTTCACATCGGTCTAGAGATTCGCATAAACATTCTAGTAGTCGAGATAAAAAATCTGAATCTAAACCATCGAGTAGTAGAGACAGCAGTAAACATGACAAAAAGTCGTCTAAAGATGAAAGTAAACATAAATCAAGTGATAAGGAGAGGTCGAGGGATAGAAGTGATAAAAAAGATAGCAAAGATTCGTCCAGGCACCGAAGTTCTCACAAATCGAGCCACAAAGACTCAAAATCGCACAGAAGCTCAAGTTCTAGTCACAGGCATTCAAGTAAATCAGATGATAAAAAGACTTCTTCATCCAGTCATAAAGACAAAGAAAAGAGTTCCGACAAATCGTCGTCTAAAGAGTCATCGAAAGAAAAATCTAAAGATTCAAAATCGAATTCACACCGCTCTGATAAAGAAAGGAAAGGTAGTAGCAGTAGTAGTAAGAGTAAATCGAGCGAGAAAGATAAAGATAAAAAGTCGAAAAAAGATACAGATGATCATTACAGTCTTTCTGGGAGAGGGAATCCAAATAGAAGATCGACTGATAGAGATTCCAATGACGGTAGTTCGTCATCCAAAGGCTCCCATCGCCCATCCAGTTCAAAATCATCGGAGAGTAAAAAGGACTCGAAAGAAAGTACATCCAAGTCTGATAATACGTCAGGCAGTGGATCTACAAGTCCAAGTGATAAGGAAAATGTTGTACATGACGCGGGGACTAAAGCTAGTACGATGCAAAACAAACCTATCAGAGTAGATACGCATTTAGAAACGCCCGTAGTATCACCACCGCGTTTACCTTTCGTACCTGATATAACACTAAAAAAGCCGAAAATTGCCGCAAATTTTGAAGAAGCAAAGAAAATAATGAAAATGCGTAAATTTCTTGAAGAAGAGCAAAGAAGAATGAATCAAGAAGCGGCGTTATTATTGGAATTTCAAGCAAACGTTAGGCCAAGCTTAAGTCAGGTGTATTCAAGTATTCCTGGACCAGAATTAGAATTTGCTTGCGACTCAAATGCATCAAGAACGCAGTATATTATCAAAAGCAATGACAATCCTTCTGAAAGCATTGAAACACAAGAACAACCAACATATACTAATGCGGAATTATTTGATGAATTAAATGAAGGGAACCAAAGTGATGATACAGTTGATAATAAATTTGTATCTAAAAATGATGAGGTTGAAAGTTCGGTTGAAATTAATAAGGAAGTCATTAAAACTTCGGAAAATATGACTGAAAACATAAATGAAAATATGAAAATTGAGACAACAAGTGAAGATCTTTCAGTTAGTACAACTTTTGAAAGTAATATTCCAGAAGACAGTTATGTAGAATCAGTAGAGAAGAAACCTATAGAAAACATTGAAATTGTAAGTGAAAAAATACCTGAATCTAAAACACAAAATAATCAAAATAAAAAACAAACATCACTTAAATCAGAAGAATCTAAAAAAGAAAACAAAAACGATGAAAAGTGTGACTTCTGTTATTTCGCAGAACACGAGAAATTCGAAGCTGAAATAGAAAGATCTAGATTTAGTGACTTTCTCAAAGCATATTTGGAAAGAGTTAAAGCAGGCAATAAAATATATCTAATTAACTGTGATACGTATGAAGAGAACGTTCTAAGAGAAGTATCAACAACATTAGGGGAGTTTGAAATAATAAATTACCAGAGAAACGGTCATTTGAAATTGCCGAAAACTAAATCTATAGTTAAAAATGTGAATATTTCTGATGAAGTTTCACTGCCATTAGATATAGAATATGAGCGTTCAAATGACGCAGATAGTATAAAATCTCAAGTTTTTAGTCCAGGGAAATCGGATTGTTCGTTTGAATTGAGCGATTATGACGCAAAATTAGAAGAAATGGTCCATAAAACATCTAGAAAGGAAATAATGGAAATTATATTGGGAGATATAGTCGATGATTCGCTCACGAAAATGCCAACAATAGATTTTATAACGGAATCTAATATTGACAGTGATTATACTTTGAAGAGGAAGTTGGATGACGTTGAAACTACTGAGAATAATAATAGGAGAGTATTAACGCCCAGTAAAGTTAGGAAAATTAGTACGTCCGAACTTATCACGTCTACTACTCAAGGTAAGTTTAAAATTTAATTAGTAACTAATTTAGTAATCCTTATGAGGGGTTTAAAAGCTTTTAGGTAATGGGATCGATTGATTTTATTAAATTTTGTATATTGTATGCTTTAATTTTTATAAATTTAAAGAAATGCACCATTGATTCGACTGTGGCTTTCCATCAATACCAATTGAAGTGATACAATTTAGAACATAAGGGAATCATTTATGCCTTCAACTTACTATATTTTTAGAACAGAAACCTTTATTTAACTAAATATTTATGTTTGAATTTTAATATATCGATGGAATTGTTAAAAACATCTATTCAAAAGTTAAACTAAATAATCGTTATATTTAAGTAAGTGCAATAATTTTATCATTACACTTCAGATACAGAAGAAACAGAACACAATACGAGGATAACAAACACTCGGTCTAAGTATTTGGGGAGAGCGAAGAGAGTGGGACTGCCGCGACCCAAAAGGCCAGGTAATTATTGTAAGAACATCCAATGAAATTACGTTACAAATTAAGTTTTTTTTAATTGATAAAAAATATTTATTTGTCATTACACCTGTGTAATATAAATAAATAATTTTATTTGTATTACACAGGTGTTTGAAATTAGTGAAAGAACTGTGTTTAATTTTTTGAACTTTATAAGAAATAGTAAAACTCTTATTTTTTCTTTCTTGTAAAAAGATACTATTTATGGTACATTTGATGAATGTGATATTTTTTTAGATCACATAACATCGTATGACCTGCAAGATTTGCTTTATTTACCATAAAAACATTAATAAAATCATAAAAACATATAATTATAACTTAATAAATACAATATGCTCAGAACTCTGTTTCGCTCAGTTAAATCCAAGTCATTTTTTTATTTATTTTATGCAATGTAACTTTATATCATGAAATGGAGACTTGTCAGTTTGTATAGATGTGATAAACTTAATAACTCCAGAAGTTGTCACTTGATCTTTGACTTTAATCTTTTCAGAACTGCCCAACAGTCCCTCAAGCGACAAATCGGTAGAGAATTACGAGCAAAATTCACAAACTACCCCCAGAACACCGAACGGTAAAGTGAAAACACCAAGAAACATTGTCCAGAGGTACGAAACGTCAGACTTGTACAAACCGAAGCTACATTATCTGTCGAGGCGAAATGTCAGCTAGATTTGCTATCTGTGGAAGTGAAACGTCAAAATTGTTTTGTCAAGTAGTAATGTCACTTAGATGTGCTATCTGTGTAAGAGAAATGTCTCTTCGATGGGAAGCCATTAAACTAAAAGAAGAAGAGAAATGTCGGTCATACTGGGGTCTTGATTAGAAATTACTTCATCCATGATTTTTCTTCAGTCTGCTGAGGTGTAAAATATCCATAACAATTATATAGTCTGCCCACTATCCCACCACTAAACTGACATTGACAAGAGAAATGTCAAATTGGTTTTGTTATCTGTGGATACTGGATAGTAGCGGGAAAATTAATGAAAGACTTTTATGTGGAGAACTTTGTGTGTCGTCTGAAGAGTTTAAATAATGTAATTGTCTGCAGTGCCAAGGACAACGTATGGTTTAGGGACGGTAGAGATAAAGCATTACATATTATTTTTTCTATTTGCTTTAGTGGGTTTGTTAATTTTTTACAATTTCAGTGTTAGCTGTGCTATGGTTCATACCTTTATCTATGGTTTATATTCAATAAGCGTGCTTCATATTTATTATTACTCTTTCGAGTGATCGATTTGATCTGAAAAGCCATCATTGAATTCAAGTAAAGTCGCAAAAACATTAAAGAAATCTTTAACATTTGATATTCATGTGAAAACCGAGTGGAATTACTTTAGTTTAAATATAAAACTCGAAAAAAAACATCGAGTTTTTGTAAAAAAAATACAATGCAAATATAAAAGTGAAAACTTGTGATATTTTTGAAAAATAAACAAGTTTTTGTTAATATGTGTAATGAGATACATCGCAAAAACGTAAAATGTAATTTCGTCTCTCTGTAAGATATTATCTGTAAGTTAATGTTAGTAATGATTCGTTAATCATATAATTAAATTATAAAAGTTAAATTTAAATATATTTTGAGATGGTAGTTTGCAGTGTTCAACTAATTTTGTAATTTTGTGATTTTATTATTATAAATATACCTCGTGAAACACCAAAATTTAAAAATATACATTATTTTATTAGTGGGGGATGGATTCTGCTTTTAATAAAAAAATACATACCTTTACTATTTTTAAATTTCCTAATATTGTTTGTTTGGTTAAAATAAAAATTTAGAAAAAATATACTTTATTATATTATAAGTATAAATAAAGCAATGTAAATAAAAAGTCCCAATAAATATTTTGGGATAAAATAAATTTATGTAGTAGCAATGAAAAATTATTTAAACACTGCCAGTTAGTAAGTAATGTAATAGGAATACTTACGTATTTTCATATTTAAAACATAATAGTATTCAGTGTCAAGTAATATTTGCAATATAATGTAATACAGAGTCTAAATAGGTATAGAGTGTAATTCACATTACACAAATGTATCAATAGTCGCCCTTTAGACAACAAAATAGTACTTAGTAAGACTAATTTTTAAATTCCTATATGATTTAATATGGAAATATGTTATATTTTACGTGTGTGCGCTCTTTGCCTATTGCATTTTAAGTCATTTACTAACTTTGTTTATAAACGTACAAATGAATGTAAATCTTATTAAAGCCAGTATTCGCTCTGTTTCAATTGCAGCATATTAAGGTGTTTTACTTAAATGAAAAACATTAAAATTAATAAAAATTATAGCAAAGAAATGCCTTATAAACGTCACAGCAATCATCGATGTTCCTGTTATATTTACAAATTTAGCAAGATGGTAGCATATTGTTAGTTTTTAAATGAACTCATGCGACTTAAAAAAATTCAAAAGTATACATGTATATTATGCTATTTTGGGGTATAAAGATATTAGTTAGTTCTTGTTAAAATTCGGTTCTGGAATATACCGGATTCTACCTTTCAAGACAAGTTGTGGTATAAAAATTTTTGAGTGGACTTTTTTTGAAATTTTGGTGTTTTGACTGTATATTTTTTGTCCCATAATATTGTACAAATTCAGTGAAATCGCAACCTGTAAACATAAATAAATACTTTATCCGTATTCTGTAAGATATATTACTTTGTATATTATGTGATAATATAATACTGTTATGCTCTTCTAAAATTTAATTAAAGTAAATTCTTTATGTACTGTGTTTTATTGAATTTTATTTTAGACAAGTGAATCCTTTGAAGTGAAATTACTACATTTAGGATGTTCAGTTCAGTTAATTGTGGGGGTCGAGCATAGCTTTGGCGCGAATTGAGCCACTAAATTTTTCATTTTTTTAAGAAAGCGTAGTGAACGCTTTGTATTTAGTTGTAGAAGATCTCTGTCTGGAACAGCCATGTAAAAGACAAAAAAAATCTCTTACTCTACTGTAGAAACCTGATTACTTAGTACTAGTAGTGCCTTATGAAACGTCGATTAATAAAAAATGAAATAAAAAAGATGCTACAACAAAACTCCAAAAAAAGTATTGGAATAAAAGTTTAAATGTTATATTTTTTTTATCCAAATATGTACGTTACCAGTGGTTTATATTACCTTCTTCTTCTCCTTGGCCCTTTCCCATTATTTGGGGTCGGCCCTCCTCGTTCGAATGCGCCAGGAACGTCTGTCCTGGGTTGTCTCCTCTCTAACTTGGGAGCGCTCCAAGTCCCGGATTACAGTGGACCACCAGGTGTTTTGTGGACCAGTGGTTTATATTACCATACCATTAATTATAAATATCTATTTTATATTTTTTGGATGTCCGTTAAAATCTTTCCATTGGTTCATTAAAGCGGGAAATTTAAGTTGTATGCTTCGTACATGGGTGCAATGAATTGTCCATTGAGAAGCATACATGAATATCCAGCCAGTTTTGTTTTGCTACGAAGAGATAATAAAATTATTTGAGATGTTAAAAATACTTCAAGGTTGGGTAGAAAAGTCTAGATGCTTTTCAAAAAATATGCAAAATATTCTAGTACTCCTAATTTCCTAAGAAATTTAAAAATAAATTCAGGGGTAGGGGTCAAACTCAGGGGTTAATAAGAAAACTTTGAGAATTAAAAACGTATGGTATTAATCCGTTATGGAATTTTCACTATTATTTTTTAGATATCCTACTACTATTATAAAGGCGAAAATTTGTAAGTATGGATGTATGGATGTTTGTTACTCTTTCACGCAAAAACTACTGCACCGATTATGATGAAACTTGGTATACATACAGGTAAGGGTTCAGAATAACATATAGGCTACTTTTAATCCCGGAGTTGCCACGGGATCAGACGTTACGCGGGTGAAACCGCGGGGCGCGGCTAGTCGTAAATAAATACGATAAAAATAACGAAAAGAAATAAGATATATTTAATTTAGTTTACTTTAACTATTTATGCTTTACAAACACGACCTTAAAAATAATGTAACAAGTCTTGAAAACCTGTTTCCTTATACTGAATGTGGAGTTTTAAATGTTTCTTTTTTTAACATTGCAAATTAATTTATAAGTGTCTAAGTGACTATTCACGTAAAACAGAAGCAGAAATGTTTTCTCAGGTTTCTTATTCATCAAATAATGAAAATTTCCATTATGAGAAGAGCAATTATTGTAATGAGGTTATCATTAACAATTACTCATTGATTTGTACAAAAGGAATTATTACTAAAAGAACTCTTTGATTAAAAATAATCTTTATTTAATAAAAATCTAACACATTTAAATATACAAGCTACATGACAATAATTTAATTCAGAATGTAATAATACTTGAAATAATATGAATATAATTTAGCGGATGATGTTTATGATAATACACTATTAATACTCATCAATAAATATGGCAATATTTGATAAAATAAGATCATCCAAGAGGTCAAGATTTCATCATTGATAACGTCCGTAGGTTAAGCTAGGTCAATAAAAAGTCTCCGTTCAGGAACCTGTATAAGTCAAGATATACACAAAATACTTAACCAATAATAAATTATTCTTGTCTGCATTATCTTATTGTCAAATTGAAATTAAAGGAAAAATTAAGTAATTTATCTAGATGCCAGTTTTAGTTTTGTGCAGCTTGTTTCGCCAAGCCAGCGGGGTCCATGATGGGGGCCTGTTTCTTGACCATGCCGGATAAAAGGGTTTTAATCTGGGCAATAGCACGACCTGGGTTCAGACCTTTAGGGCAAGTTCTCGTGCAGTTCATGATTGTATGGCAACGGTACACAGAGTATGTGTCCTTCAACTTTGACAGACGTTTAGCAGTTGCGTCATCACGAGAGTCAATAATCCATCTGTAGGCCTGCATCAGTACTGCTGGACCTAAGTACTTGTCGCCGTTCCACCAATAGGATGGACAGCTGGTTGAACAGCATGCACAGAGTACACACTCATAGAGCCCGTCAAGCTTAGCCCTGTCTTCTACATCCTGGAGCAGCTGGGTCTCCTTACCCTTCACAGCTTCCTTGTCTCGCTGTAACCAAGGCTCAATTGACTGGTACTGCTTGTAGAAGTTGGTCAAATCCGGGACAAGGTCCTTAACGACGTACATGTGCGGGAGTGGATAAATTTTTGTGGGCTTCGAAAGGTTCTGGTCGATATGACTGATGCAAGCCAGAGTGTTCACTCCGTCGATATTCATGGCGCAAGAACCGCACACTCCTTCACGGCAGGACCTCCTGAAGGTCAGGGTGGGGTCCATCTCATTTTTGATCTTGAGAAGTGCATCGAGCACCATAGGCGCGCAATCATCTAAATCGACCTCGAAATTTTGTGTGTATGGCTTCTTGTCGGGCTCATCAGGGTTCCAACGATACACTGCAAATGTTTTCACTCTCTTTCCAAGGGCTGATGACGTAGCGAAGGTACGCAGCTGCCCAAAGGTGCCAGAAGTAAGCTTTAGGAGCGGCATTATGTAATGTTTTCAAAACACACAAATTATACTAAAATATTTGCACAATGTTACACAATATATTAATTCTAATCAATAAAAATATAGCGCGATTTTGGTCGATTTTTTCGTTCGTAGTTAGTTTTGGAGAGGGAAAGAGGTACACACTACACAACAGCGCAGAGCGCGATCTTTTTCTCGAAATAGCAAGTGGTGACAGTTAACAATAGTAGGTTATAGTAGGTAATGTTCGATTGGTAGATTTGGGTGAAATTTGAAATTTCTTCATGACGTTTACATTCTAAGCTGTCAAATCCAAGCTGTCATTAATAACACTGTAAAGTTATTGACGTCCTAATTCCACAGTATCTATAATTAAGAAAAGCTATATAATATGTATATAATACAATCCTCTCATTGTATTAATGTGTGCAGTTTAATTGATTAATGAGAGTTTATTTGAAAGCATTTGAAATATTATAACAAGTATCCGATTTTATCAATAAAGGCGGGAAAATTCGACATTTGATTGGTTAGCTCAAGTGTAAATTTGACATTTAAATTCAATTGACAATTCGTCATAAATAAAAATAACAAATAAAAATATGTATTAAATCTTTAATTTGCTTGCTGTTCCTTGGTGGAAATGAATAAAGGTGTTAAAACTAAAAGTACTATAGATTCTCCCAAAACTCCTGGTGGAATAAGCAAATCTTTATTAACACCATGTAGAAGAGTGGGTCTGTCCAGAAACTGGGGTAAAAGAGGGCCATCTCCATTCATATCTCCACTTTCTGGTGGGAACAACAGTGCTGAAGTGAAAATTGAAAAAGAACCAAAGAAAAGAAAAAGATGTGACAGTGATATTGACACTGTGTCTGTGAATGGAAGTGACTATGAATCTACACCAAAATCTAGTGTATGTGATACCATTCCTGATATAAGTAACACACCTACACGAACTGTTCCGTTAAATAAAAAGAAGTCTAAAACATTACTCATGAAGGATAACAAGGAATCGGAAAGTATAGATACTAGTGAAAATAAACACTTAAAAGTTGAAGAAAATAGCAAGGATACAGAAATTCTTAGTAATATTAAGCTATTAAAAGAACAAGTAAGCCCCATATCTAAATTGTCTATAACAAATTCTAGACATAAATTAAAGAATAAACAATCTAAAAATATTAACACAACAGAGAAAATTCCTGAAAGCAATAATGAAAACATGGATAATAATAGTCAAACTATAAAAGATAATGTGAAAGAAAAAAGCCCAAACAATTTAACTAAAGAATGTATTGTTGTCATACAAAAGAAAATGATAAAAAATTTGGATTTGGATAAACATGATAAACAAGATGACAAAACTCAAATAACTACCAAATCAAAAAACTTTATTTGATTCAGATTCCGATGATACCCCTTTATGTGCATTAAGTAAAAAAGAAAACAAACAAATAAATACTCATGAAGAATTTGATGATGATGACTTTACACATACAAAGGTTAAAAAATTACAAGATAAAAATACATCTACAACAGGCCTCAAAACTAAGAAAAGTTTATCCAAAAAGCCCAAACCAAAAACAGTAGAAATTGCATCACAAAACTCTTTTGAGGATGATGACGATTTTGAATTTTCCAACAAAAGAACTATTTTGATTAAAAAATCTTATGATAAAGTTGTTAAACCTTTAAAGGCAAAATCAACTGGATCTATAACTCAGAATGATATTGATG
Organism: Phoebis sennae; assembly: GCA_001586405.1. Taxonomy (NCBI): domain Eukaryota; kingdom Metazoa; phylum Arthropoda; class Insecta; order Lepidoptera; family Pieridae; genus Phoebis; species Phoebis sennae. The sequence continues at coordinate 173,455 of LQNK01000737.1, forward strand.
AGATTAGAGCGAGAATAGAAATGAAGAAAAAGTTATTAGTAGCTACGTCTATAACAGAAGATACAGAAGAATTGAGAAATTTAATTAAGAAATGGCAGAAAGGTTGTCAGGAAGCGCTCTGCCAACTCTTTGATTTGATGCGGAAGAAATTTCCCGATAAACAGAATATGGATTATTCTGAAATATTGCAGACTCTTAAAATACCACCTGATTTGATTGGCTATGATGTGGAAAATGACTGCTTTGTCACCCCTGATGATACTAGTGTAATTCTGTCGAGTATTAATACTTAATGTTATGTTGTTAATTAAAATTTATTTTATTATTCAGAGTTTTCCTCAAAATGTTTTAGATTAAATGATGGAATTTGCTTCATCTTTGAAAGTATTCCTAGCGAACAATATTACTTATAATAACTAGTATAAATATATATTTAAAATAGTTGAATTGAAAACTACTTCTGATGTATCTTAGCAAATACTCATTTATTTTGTCACATGAATATCATTTTGTTTTGTTCTTTAGATACCAATGTTTTCATCCATATAATATTGAAGCATTTATTGCAACAGGTTTATTATGTGAGAAATCAAGCATGTTTTTACTATGTGAGACTACCACCAACTTAAACCTTATATGCAATGCCTTATATTTAAACATCTGATTGTTCTGAGATCTAGAAAGACACACAGTGCCTCACCATGCACACAGCATCATAGCATTACAACTAGAAATCAAACATAACTCATACAGTCCACCAACATGTGACAAAAAAACAATAAATATTTAGGTGATATATTATGTCCTCTTTATTTGGCTATGTGTACTATGGTATAAAACTTATCTTCATGGTTGAAATGATGTATGAAAAAGACTTTGTTCTACATATTTTTTTTATTAACTATATACATTATTTATGCTACAAACATAATCTAAAATCTATGAGAACGAATTGGGTTTTCTGGGTCAAACAGTTTGGGGTCCTTCAAGAAAGTTTTATCTTTGTAATAGTAAGGCATATAGGCACAGTTTTGTGCCTTACGAATCTCCTTTTCGACGGCAGCCTGCTTCGCTTTACACAGCCCAGTTATATGTCGCCCGTAAATCCTTCCTGTATATGGACTTTGAAATTGCGAAAGGAGTCTATAGTTTTTGTAATCTGGGGTTATATTCATCTTGCATAGGATACATTGACGTGTTTCCTTTTGGAAGGGGTTAGGCATATCTACTGGCGCATCATCGTCCGTTGTAGCGGTAGAGGAAGAACGAATACTCGATGTTATAGCCCGATGAGTATTCGATACTGAAAATGTAAACATGAATTACGTGAAGATAACAGATGAACTTAAGCAAATTTTACCTAAGAACTAAGTGAGTTTATGCTTACTTATACTTCTAATCGATAAGCTTTTTAAAAGTGCCATTTTGTAGCCTTTTAAGATTATATTTTGATTTCTAATTCCAACAAATAAGTATATTTATAATACTCGTATAACCTAAAATAATGACAATGACATAAATCAACACAGAGATATTTTGACACATGACTACATGAGACTACAGCTAAAAGCTAGAAATTATTTGCTGCCATATGCAAAAATTACGCTTCGACGACCGTAGCACAATAATTGTATTAAATATAGAGTTGTAAAATAAACAAAATGTAGACAAAAATCAGTACTTTGTTACAAATTATTTTATTTATGATTAAGATTTTTATTTCGTAATAGAGTAGAATTTTTAATGGCAAAAGTGTTGGAATACAGTTTGATTGTTAAGTTTTTAAATAGTATAAAATACTTTACCAGTGTGTCTCCGGATTTATATACATAATATTAAGGATATGTTTATTTAGGACATTTCAAATCCTGGCCAAATTTTAGCGCATGAAAATATAAGAAAAATGTAGGTACTATAATTCAATACAATTATAGCGATGCGTGCGATTGTGAAATTGTTGACTAGCCTTGTTACAACACGACATTTAAACTAGGTTCGCATTTTACTTTATAAAAAAATGTTTCTATACACTCACGTTTAGAAATTAGTATTTCAATTATTGATTAGAATTGGATTGGAGAATCTTAACAGATCGAAGACAAGAAGAATATCGAATTTTAATTCAATTAATACATCATTAAATTATTTTTATTTCTTGAAAATGATTAAAACCATAATTTTTACATAAATCCTAACTTCTAAGACATTGAAACTATCCCATATTTATTTTACTCACTCAAGATGATACCTGACTTGAATGCGGTCTTGTATGCAAATTTCTTCGTGTGAATTAGTTTTTATCGTCTTGGTCGCATTGTTCTTCTTGAAATGTACTATTAAATAAGTTGTCTCTATACATCGACAATATCCAATGATAGGATATCATGTTTTTAATTCAAAGCACACAAGAATCGTTTATAAAATTATGAAACAATTTTAAAACGGTTTTAATATTTTAATAGGTGGTGGTAAACTTGGTGGTAGTTATTTTCATAACGATACAAAACATAAATGAAGTGAAACTTAGCTATTTTACATTTTATTTTAAAACCTGATTGGCGCAGTGAATACAACAGTCGTCTATTGCGTTAGAGGGTGTGGATTCGATCCCCACGAGTAGAAAATTATGCTGTGTTTGTGATGAACATTGTAATTTTCTACTGTCTGGATGTTAATTTATCTATTGTGTGTATGTATCTATAAAAAAAAACTTTTTGTTTCCATAGTAAAAGCTTTGCTTAGTTTGAAACTAGATGGCGCTGTGTTAAATGTCCAGGAATATTTATTTATTTGATTACACGTATCTAGAGCTTAAACAATTTCATTTATTTTTAATTTTGAGAAGAAAAGTAAAAACAAGTATACCACATAAACAACATAGTTAAAGATATTAGACTATACTTATAGAAACTATAAAATTAACATTAAGTTAACTTGATCTAATTTTCGATTTCTATAATTTACATCCGAAATCTCTGACTGTTACGTAGTTGCTATAGTGTCCTCTTAACCGAATTCCGGCTATGGCGGCCAATCGCAAAACAGGCAAGGCAACTGCGAATACATTATATTGTACAAGCACGTGCAGAAACACACGTGCACTTTCTATTTCTTAAATCTCAGGTCGACCGTCAGCCAGACCAAAATCAGACGCAACCGAGGTTAAGATTCTACCCCTACCATAAGTTACGATTATACAATACTTTACTATTAGTATCTTGACATATTCTTATGGGGGCCAACAATTTATAGCAACACTAACATCCCTTCATTATGATTTAGAATTTCGCCACATTATCACATCAACAAATTAGCAATATCAATGTGACCTATGTTTTTACTAGGAAATTTGAAAAGAGAAAAAGGTAAAGTTTGGTTTAATTTTAGAAGAATAATAATATATTTTGGCTCAAAACCGATGTTTTTACTTTAGGTGAAAAGTTTTTTATTATTATCAGACTTTTTCTGAAGTGGACAAGACCCATTCAGATTCCCCCCCCTAAGCGCATGAGTTGATTTGCGACACAATATTATTATATGAGCAGCATCTAAAACAAAACTAAAACGTCAACATCTGCACGTCTTACAAACTGATTTCATGATATGTCCAGGAAAGAAAAATATACGCAGGACCAAAGATTTACTAGCGACTTTACGTGCTCTACGAGATATAATCGCATATCAATAAAACTATCTCCAGACTCAGGGCTGTTAATGAGTTTATTTTTTATTAAAATCTGTTCAAGATATATCTACAAGGCCAGCAAGCCACATATATGATAATTTATAACGTGATATTCAGAGCAAAAACTGGAGAATAACGTTCTAAAACTGTCTCTATATTCTATTGCTGTCGGATGTTGTATCTTACAATGATATCTATTTTAAATATGATATACAAAAATATAAGCAATATAAATCTCTGAAATCCAGGTATAACGTGAAAAACAAATTTATTTGATGAAAATTGGTGGAAAATTTAGCTTTATAGCGAATTTCAATAAATGTAGGTAGAGCGTGACCTGACGTTGTGGAAAATTTTATATTTCATCGATTCACCAATAAAAAATCAACGTTTTATAATATATCGTCAATGTTAACTACATTTCGCACGTTCTTAAATCAAGCACGACTCACGATCAATTTAATACATCCATAAAAATACAATATTTCGTAATTTTATGGGTCTGCTATAACCTGATAGCTTGCGATGTAATATTTGCTATGTCTAATGCGTAGTACCTTATTTACCCATCTTTGCAGTTTGCTGTTCTTGCGAAAACGGACAGCAAATTTCAACATGTCCACTTAGTTGGTTAATCTATTATGCAACCATGTTGAAATGCACGCTTCGTTGCGGAAATGGCGGGCCGGTGCATTGCATTTCCTCCGGCCGGATAATAGTTTGTAGCGACGCACGCGGCAAGAAATCGGCCCAAGACGCAAG
>LQNK01000737.1:190547-209952 GCA_001586405.1 Phoebis sennae
TGATATGTCGTGATTTTTTATAGACCAAACCCCCCTCTCTTTCGAACCTCACATGATTAATATGTATACATACATATAAATAATATGAATAAGTTTTAAAAAGATAGTGCACAAATTCTTTATAAATAAACGTCTTCTACGAAATGTATGTGATTTACTCCCGGAAATCCATCAGAACGGACAATTTCCTGTACAGCCTTCAGTATGCAAATGTGAGACCCGTTAGACCTGTACAGTAATGCAGTTTCGCAATTCCATACTTAGATATGCAATAATTATAACTTTCCTGTTCTATTTATGATACCTTGTAGGTTAGGTTAGTTTGTACCGGGATTCACTTCGCTCCACCTAGTAATAATAATAGCTCCCCTGACCGATTTCGGCCATGGTGGCCAATATCAACCGAGACTAGACAGCTGCGCAGGAGATATTATAGTGCACAAGTGTACGCGCGAACACTCTCTAGGTGCACTCTTTATTCCTTTACTCTCATAGCCCGATGGGACGGCAGACCGACGCGACCGGAGAGAGATCAGGCGCAGGACCAACGACTTTACGTGCTCTCCGAGGCAGTTAGTCTGGAAGTTGGCGGTACTGGAACACCTGCTAACTTCCAGACTCAGGGCTGTTACTGAGATTTCTTTGTCAGAAAAATACCAATAACATTTTTTTTTGGTCCGACCCGGGATTCGAACCCGAGACCCCTTGATCTGTAGTCAAAGATTCAACCACTAGACTAGCGAGGCATTACTCCATCAGCTAATAGGGACTCTGCAGCGGTTGTGGTCATATGTTCCGGGAAGACCACGACGAGGAGGAGCGCAGGATGGACACAGTTCCTTCCATCCTGCCCTCGCGGAGGGGCCGCGAAAAATGGCCGACACCGGGGGGTTCGCGGAAGAATGCTACGGCGTGCCCGTGAGCCCCCCACAAGGTGTGTGAAGGAACATCGAGGGGTTTTAGTCGGTGCAAGTCCGACATAACCTGGTCGTTTCCCCAGACGACCGGGTATGCGAAGGCATTTACCCTCGTAAAAAAAGATTGTAGAAACATGCTTTGCAATATGTATTCATGTTTCTGCGATCTATCTAATCTGTGAGCACCATTGCATAATAATGCAGTTGCTAATTGAACGTATTTTAAAATGCAAAACAAAGTATTTCAAATCCTTTCATAAGTACATTATTACTTATTAACTGATCCGCGGTTTTACCCACGTATATCTCCCGATCCCGTAGGATTTTTGGGATACAAACTATCCTATCATTCCTGGGTTTTCAAAGAACCTCTGTATAAAATTTCATCCAAATTGGTCTTGTAGTTTCGGAGCCTATTCAATACAAACAAACCAATCTTTGCTCTTTATAATATTAGTATAGATTATATTATTATACATACTATTATAATGTAATCAGTTTCCACACAGGGTGATAATATAACACATTAAACATTGTATGACTCAACGAAAGGGCAAAATTTTCCTCCAGTGCCTTAATTACCATTCATTTGTCGTATACGGATATAAAATGAGAATATTTTCATAAGAACAGGGTTGCCAACATTAAAAATAAAAAAAAATTGTGAGCAAAATATTGCACACACGTAAATATCATGATAGTGTAATAATTATATTAATTAGAACATTCCAAAGCAACATGTGACGCTTAATTATAATTAATGAGCAATAATCACATGACCCTTACTCTATGCCCTGTTATTAAAATTGAAAGTGATATAATTCATTTTCATTATCTACACTTATTATAAAGAGGAAAGTTGTTTGTTTGGTTGTGAATAGGGTGAAAAACTACTGGATCGATTTTAAAATTCTTTCATCATTTGTAGACTACGGTCGTCTGTCGGTCTTCCGACCCATCGGGATAAGGGTATTAAATAAATAAATAAGACATTAAAGGAACAGAGAGTACACCTGTGTTCGCGCGTATACCTGTGCACTATATCACCTGCGCAGCTGGCTAATTTCTGTTTAGATTAGCCACTATTCGAATTCGGTCATATAATTCTTAATTATTTTAAATTTTGTTTGGTGGCAACCCTACGAAAGCAGATGGCCGTAGGTGAGCGGTTTGCCTCAGGTTGACCTCAGAGAGTTAATTCTGGCGAGGTCTCGTAAACCAAAAACTAGTCGTTCAGTGGGTCATATTTTTGACAAAAACAAATTACACGTTTTTTGCTTGTTAGCTACAAATTATTCATTTAATCATGTTCTTGAAAGTCACTTGCTTTTTCTATATATATTTTTCTTTAACCTTTGTATAAAAATAGTCTTGTTCGTCATATTTATATATTTGAGAGATATTAGGTATGTATGTAGAAATTAATGCGCGCAGTTTTGATGTTTTTATTTCTTCTAGTTTGATATTTTTTTATGAAATAGCTGGCAAGCAGGGCATGCGGTTCACCTGATGTTAAGTGACTAACCACAGCCCATGAACATCTACAACATCAAAGTGTCGCAGATGTCTTGCCGGCTTGAAGGAAGAAGAAGATAGGATTAATGATAGGAAGTGTGAAAAAGGAACAGGAGGACGGGGGAGGAATGGAATGAATCATGTATAAATATGTATGTCTATCAATAATCTAGTTTCCATAGTACAAGCTTCGCTTAGTTTGGAATAAGAAAGCGTAGTGTTAAATATGCCAGAATATTTATTTATAGATTCAGACAGAATTATTTTTGCATTTATAATATTAGAAAGGATTAAATAAAATACAAAACTAAAGTACTATTCTTCGCAAAACTATACACTAATGCAGTTACTTATAAGATATGCACAACTTGCATGCCGGAGGCCGTATGACCGCAAAGTAATGCAACTTAGCATATTCTCCCATCGGATGGAAATATCCAACCTTCACGCAGAAATACCAGTTACACACAATAAATATTAAAACGTATTCCAATGAGATACGTTAAACAGGGTGGTATTTTGTAATGACATTTCAAGGAATAAATTGCAATGTAACCTATTAATAATGTAGGAATGTTTTTTTGAGTTAAATTCTATCTACAGTATTAAGACTACTTTCCATTCACGGTCGCATTACAAAATTCCATACTGTGTACTTACTACACTGCAATCAAAAAAACTCTCTGTATCCATGAGTGTCGTAACAGGCGAAAGAGGGTAATTCTGCTGCATAACATCTTCAGCAATAACAGTGGGAGTTGAGCATTTTATGATTGGGCCAAGCCGTCGGTCCTACGCCTGATCTCTTTCCGGTCGTGTCGATCTGCCCCCATCGGGTTATGAGAGTAAAGGAATAGAGAGTGCACATGTGTTCCCGTGTACACTTTTCCACTATATGTCCTGCACAGCTGGCTAGTCTCTGTTGAGATTGGCCACCATGGCCGAAATCGGTCAGGGGATCTATTATAAGCACGGACTGCTGCACTCATTTAACATCAAAAGTATATCTTTTTACGGACAAAAAACGCGAAATCAATTGCTAAATCGCAAATAAGCGTGCTTGTTAGTAATAAGCTCTAAATATTATCGTTTCAGATAATTTACAAAAAATATAAAAAATAAACCTATATGTATGTAGAAATCGGCCTTCGGCTAGCGTTATTTATATTCATTACGAATTACAATACGATAATTTAACTAAATTATATTTATGATCTTTGTTGTTTATGCGAGATTATCAATAGGGTACGAAAATTACAACCACTATAGATATCATCTTGAATAAAATTTTTTGGCAAAAAATAGAACCGACTTCCTCGCTCTAAAAAGTAGAATATAACTTTTATTTCATTTTTGTTGAAATCTATACAAAGTCGGTGCAAAATCTTGTTTAATTGAAAATATATAAGGCACCGACTTTGTATAGATTTCAACAAAAATGAAATAAAAGTTATTTTCTACTTTTTAGAGCGAGGAAGTCGGTTCTATTTTTTGCCAAAAATTTTTATTTTATCCTTTTTAGTGTCCTGTGAAGGGTAATCACATCATCTAGTCATAATTCAGTTGATATATACATCATTAAACCTTAACCGCAGAGCTTATTCCGCTGATTTTCGAGGAGTTCCCTGGAATATCTTCCACATGGATGATCGGACTTGAACCAAATTTCTATGGGACCACACATGAACTCTACTCTTTCGAATGCAATGAGGTAATATACATAAAAAAAAATACGGTCGAATTGATAACCTCCTCCTTTTTTTGTAAGTCGGTTAAAAAGTAATATCTATATATCCTACTAGCTGACTCCGCGGTTTCACCCGCGTATATACATATCCCGTTCCCGTAGGATTTTCGGGATAAAAACTATCCTATGTCATTCCTGGGGTTTTAAAGAATCTCTGTACCAAATTTCATCCAAATCGGTCCTGTAGTTTCGGAGTCTATTCATTACAAACAAACAAACAAATCTTTCCTCTTTATAATATTAGTATAGACAAACAAACAAACAAATCTTTCCTCTTTATAATATTAGTATAGATGATCAATTCCTTATATCTTACGTTTTGCGACAAAAAATTATGTTAAATTCTTCTGGTAATGTATTAGAGAACAATATAATAGATAATCATAGAACAATTATGAATTTATTGAATAAAACCGCACCTCGAAGGTATCGTTTTATTTTTTTTTATGAAAAATTCTTCATTATCAGTGGATATTTTCCTCTCGTCACAAAAATTATTTAGGTCGGGGTTATTTTCCATTATTTTTTTTGTTTTTACGGTAAAATTTTAATTTCCCATAGTCAGAAAAAATATTCCCAAATTGTTTCAAAAGGTTAATGTTTACCGTGCGTAAACAAAATTTTCGGTTTTGTGATATTAAAGATAAAATAGTAACTTTGACCCACCTCAATTTAAACAACTAGACACAACAAATAATAATTTACATACCTATTTGAAATAGCAATGTTACAATGTTGTGCTCGTTAAGATTTGTTATTCATTAATGCTATTAAGGTTTAGGTTATGTAATTAATTACTATTTTGATTAGTAGCTAGGTAATGATCTCTGATCTCAAAATCATCCCAAGTATCATAACAATGGCTTAGTTTTCACGTAAAAGAGTAAAAAACATACATTCTCACAAACTTTCACATTCATAATTTTTAAAAAATATATTTTATAATTTAATGTATGTGAGGAATTTTAATTATAAATATTTGAAGAATTTGACTTGATTTTAAACAAAATTGATTATATGTATTTTTTTTTTGTATAACAGATATTCGTTGTAATTGATTTTTTCATGTAAAATATTGTAGCGCCCTTTCAGGGTATATATTACTAATGTATCGCCAACGGTGTATTATGTACAACATGAATGAACATTGTAACATATAAACGATTTAAATTTGAATTTGAATTTAATATAAGTAGTAGGCTTCATTTCCTGCGAAACTAGGAATAACTAAAAGGGATAACAATCTTAACACCGATGCACCAGGCTCGCATAATAAATCGTTCGTGGAATGAATGCGATATTTTCTGCACAAAGATGACCTTACGCTGGTTTTTCCTTGTTATTACCTAAAGGGCAGTGCTAATTACTGCATAATAATTAAAAATGTACGACAAAAATTCTACTAAGTAAAGTTCTAAACTAAGTAACTGAAATCAGCAATGTCGCAAATGAATTTAAACCTGTAAATTGTAATTGGGTTTATTTGCTCTATACTTGATTAAAACGTTTACAGTTTTTTGCAACGCCGTTGGTTTTTGTTAAATGAATAAGTCCGTTCCCATATTCCCATCCTGTTCTACCCCTGATCCAACTTCTCATCATTAATTCTCTTCGTGTCTTCTTCCCTTCCTTCATGCCGAAAAGGCTTCTGCGACACTTTGCTGTTGTAGATGTTCATGGGCTGCGGTCAGTCACTTAACATCAGGTGAACCGCATGCTCCGCTTGCCTGATACTCAGAAAAAAGTGCTTTATAGACTTTTAGCAGTAAGATAGGTTTATGAATGTATGACATGAAATACACACTTGCATAGACAATGAATAAGTCACATTAAAATTCATACATTTCTATTTGTGTTGAACTCTTGCATTCCGAATAGCAAAAAAATGTAGAATGAAGGGCTTTCCTATAAAAATTACAATGATGTACATTTTGTAGAATAAGAAGAATATTTCCAATTCATCCGACATTTTCAAAGGTTCCTTAACCAACTTTTCCCCTGTAAGTATATTACATTTGTAGTAGTTATAAACATTTGTGAATTCAACATCGTCAATCGATATAGCTAATATTGATACCAAGATACAAATAACTGAATGATTCATTTTCCCGTTAGATAATTAACAGCGATTCTCATTAATCTTAGATAAATAGTTAATGTGTTTATTATATGAAGACATTTTATGTAATTCGATCTAGAAGCTACAGAAAATAAGGAAAATATCAAATACTAGCTGGTCCGCGCGACTTCGCTCTCGATGCATAATGTTATATATAAAGCTTTTAAAATATAGCCTATGTTACTCGTGGATAATGTAGCTTTCGAATAGTGAAAGAATTTTTAAAATCGGTTCAGTAGTTTTTGAGTCTATTCATTACAATCAAGCAAACAGACTAAGTTTTCCTCTTTATAATATTAGTGTAGATCTATGTTGGTTTTGGTAAACCTACATATTCACTAAAAAAAGTTAAAATTTTGTTTGTATGGTATTTAATAAGTAAATTATGTTATCATCTTTATATCAGTTTAAAAAACGGTTTAATGACAAACCAAAAGTATATCGGCATGCAGGAAGCTATGTTGTGAAATAAAACGTGTTTGAAGACAGATTAATTTAAATGTAGCTTGTGTAGTTAATTAAGTATAAGAAATAAGAGTAATTTCTTATTTAAGAACTTTTTGCGTCTTTTACGTCTCATGTTTTGCTTAAAAAAATGATGAGCATGACTCATCATTTTATTTTTTTCTTCGAAAGTGAAAATATTCGGTTGAAGTATTTCAATTTTTCTTAAATTTATTAAAAAAGTCCAAGCGTTCATATGTTAGAATGTGTATACGTGACAAAACGATGAATGTATGACAAACCGAATAATTTGAACGAATATCCGGTCCGATAAATTTTGAACCGAATTCGTTATTCGGTTTTCCGTATTCGTAAACCGTATTCGTTATTCGGTAATTCGATGAAAATTTCTAGTTATTTAATTGTATTTTTTATTTGCAGATATGGCAGCTCCAAATCATGTACGGTCAGATAAATTGCGACAAATGTTTAGTTGGACCACGGGGTAAGTTTAATATCAATAATTTATTATATTGAATAGATATTGATATTATATGAAGCAGTTTATGACCTAAAAGGGTATGTCAGTGACGTCTTTGTAAAGTGAACCAGACCCTTTTCAAAGGCATATAAAACCTCTTTTGAGTATTCCGTAAATTGCAGCTAAGGATTTTGACTAGTAAGATATGTGTAGAAACTTACTCAAAAACTATTAAAAAATCAAAATTTAAAATACACTTTTCTGTAAGTCAGCAAACATTATATGAAATAAGAGTAATATTTTAAATAATATCTTTCATTAAAGTTAGAGAAAATCTTCTCCTGAAATCTTGCGCTCAAAATAAATTTAAAACGTCTTTTCGTTTTACATTGCACCAAGTTAAATTCTGTTACAATTTCTCATATTTGCAGAGGCGAAGCATTGAGTTCAAACTAGTTATATATAATTACTTATGAATAGGCATAGAGAAACGATATTTGATATGATGCAAGGTGTTATGAGATGTTGATCCGCTCATGAGTTACCTGCTTATGACGCAAGAGCTACTTTCGCGTGCACCGCCACACGCCTCTGCCCCAACCCAGTTAATAGAGCTATGTGTGCCGAGCACGCGATTATCAACTTAATTTGTAGGTTGTATGTCGGGATGTTGCATTTCATTCCTATATTACGAAGCTAGTATTTACTGCGCGCGGTTTTGAAATCAACGCCATCTATCGGCCATTATAATGAATTTGATATTAGCGCCATCTGTTGTGTGAATGGAGTACTATTGCTGTGGTTTGTAATTTGGTATTATGTAGTATTTATATGCATTTATAGATGTCGCTATACTAGATATTTTTACTTTATTTTTCAAAATAGATACAAGGAACTAATTAACGCCAGTGAAAGATTTCCTGCTTTTTATTACGATTATGAATTGCGTCCATACTTTTTGTTTGAAGTTATTTAATTTTCTTAATTAATAAATGCATTCAAAAATTATTTATATAATTAAAATTTTAAATCAAATAAGTCCTGTTAGGAAATGGTTTAGAAAAAATATATATTCTTCCGCTTCATGCAACCTTTAAGAATTTGACGTGCATCCGACACGACACCGATCAGACATATCGTTAACGATATTTCTCAATCTATCCATATCCGTGATAAATGTCAAGAAGGCCCACTTTCGGTACATTCTTGACCCGTTCACCTTTTATTTCCTCAGTCTAAAAGTCGTACGGATGTCGGAAATTATTTCTATAATTGTCGGATCGTTAAAGTAATGCGACGATTTTTTGCTACGACCATTGCAAGCGTAATTTGCCAGTTAATGTCGACGGGTAAAGATAATGATTCAAAATTTAAAGAAAAACTTATATCACTACATAGTATAAAACAAAGTCGCTTTTTCTGTCATGTGTCATGTTGTATGTCCCTATGAACGCTCAAATCTTTAAAACTACGCAACGGATTTTGATGCGGTTTTTTTTAATAGATAGAGTAACTCATGAGGAAGGTTTTTATGTATAATATCATCCATTAAACCCGTGCGAAGCCGGGGCGGGTCGCTAGTTTAAGATATAAAAAGCAACAACTGATGACTTACGAAAAACCGTGATTCATATTTCATATGAGAACAAAGTAACATTTTTGAGATAATTATATAAGCATTACAATACATAAGGTATTAGTCAAAAATATTCAAATCATTCCTCCCTTACATCAGATTCCTTATGTACATTCATAAGTACTTATAGCAAAATATCTACACTCCAGATTTCATACGAATCCATTGATTCAATGATAATTCTATATTAATGCATTGATCATATCTGAAACGTGTTTAATGCTCCGTTGAAAAATTAAACGTGTCGTACTTACGGACAGTACCTACAATTCTAGGCGTAAGTCTAAAGCGTATAATAAACGTGGCGTTAACATAACTACCAAAACTTGGTTAATGAATACCATTCGTATCTTATACTATGACGTTCCGTCGTTTATAGCTACCGGGCCTGAGAATTTTATATGACGTTTAAAAGAGCTAATTAAAAGCCATTTTGAAAAATAGATTTGAATTTAATATCAGGCGCTTCTTTGCTTGCTTGCTATAAAAAGAGACGAAACTTTCAGTTTTCTTTCTTTTTTATTAACAATCAACTTATGAAGACATAACCTACATCTTTACTACGATTAAATACAATATCTGTAAGTATAGTAATTATTTACAATTTTCTAATATTTCTATCTTTAAATCGCATTCCGAAATTGTGACGTTACCTCCTTCATACAAAGGTTCTAATATAACAATCAAATAGTAATTATTATTATTATTTACAATTTTCTAATATTTTCATCTTAAAACAGGATTCCGAAATTTTAACGTTTCCTCGTTCACGTAAAGGCTGCCATATAACCAGTTTCCATTAGACTCTGACCCGTCTGTCAAGGCGGCAATACCTTCCGTGCTGGAGAAAAAATTCATTATTATATTTCCTAAAAACAAAACGTCTTCAGCATCCTTGAAGCGTATTTCAAAACCATAGATAAAATATTTTATTTTTGACACATACAAATAAATATGAAAGTTTAATTTATCATGAGATATCTTTGCTAATTGCATAAATAAGCTAAGAAATATGTAATTATACAAATTCTACATTAGTTTTATTTTTATGATCAATCAATTGTCTGCGCCTGTGATACTATTTTAGCAATACCACAATAAAAACAACTTGGTATGTCTATTTTTATACATAATAATAATAATTGACTTATTTGACCAACGATTTTTAGTTTCTTAAACTATGTATGAGTAATCGTTCATATATCATTGCAGGAAAAATAAAATACGTCATGTTTTAAACAAGGTTTTTAATTTTTTGTTGCTATTAATTAATTTGACTTCGTAATTTGAAATTTAGTTTGTGTGTGGTAGGCGGTTTATTTTTATGTGATTTATTACATTTTTTATTTCGGAGCAGACAAGGATGACGGTGATCATCTTAAATGATTATTAGCGTCCATATTGGTGATCACCACAATTTGTTTTTATTATTATTTATTTAATAAGGATCACAAGAGGACTGTTACATAAACTTACGTGTAAGGAACAGTACAATGACACTTGGCGATTGCACATTCATTTATAAGTGACCACCTGAATTGTATAATGATTTTATGAAGGCGAGATTATAAGTGAAGTACATATTTTTAATCAAGGTGCAATATTAGTATTGCAAGATATTACAAGGTAGGTATATAAAATATTTTTTTTTTTGTAAAATGTGGCTATATGACTATAAAGGTACATAGGTTGTTGCCTTGTTGGCGTACAAATGTTATATATTTTTACACCATATAATTTTATTATACAATTTTATGAGCTTAAAGTTGATCATTTCAGCCTTCGGTTATTATTGAATACCTTACTTATTAAAATGCTGAGTTTGTTCGTTCATTTCAGCAGCCTCAGCTCAGGAACTACTGCAACTGGTCTGATTTAAAAGTTTCTTTTTGTGTTAAATGGATCTTTAATCGAAGAATATCTGTACTAATATTATGAAATCCCAGGAATGATATAGCATAGTTTTTATCCCGGAAATCTTTCTGGAACCGGATGTATACGCGGGTGAAACCGCAGAGCTCAGCTAGCAGGCTTTTTACCAGTATATTACGGGACCGAAGCCTCGCAAAACAACTAGTGTAGAATTTAGGACTAATTTCTTGTTGTTCTTTTTAGAGAGTGTTTGTAAAATGTGGTTTTTATCGTTAAAACGAGTGTTTTACGCTTTCTGGTGATTACGTATTTCACAGATCTATATCAGTTACATAAGTAATTTCGAAAACTCTAGTTTTGCGGAATGTATGACGGTAATGTTAAAGAAATACGGTAATTCTGCGGTATTTCATGCATTTTATAAGTCCTATTGTTTTATATACTCTATACTTTGTATTGATACTTCTACATGTCTTTTATATAAAAGTCCTATTGTTTTGTTTTACGGTTTGATTCGCGGAATAAATAGAGTTATCTACATATTATGAAAGAGATTTGATTATTTGTTTGTTTGTTTGACTTAACGACTCTGAAAGTACTAGGTCGATTTGAAGAATTCTTTTCACATTGGGATCATAGTACAAGCGTTGCTTAGTTTGCGACTAGATGGCGTAGTATTCAATGTCCTTGAATATTTATTTATTTATAAATAATAAATAATCATTAATTTCATTTCTTTACAAAAAAATAATAAATATTGCAATTTAAATATGACCCTACGGCCTCTAATGCATATTTCCTTATGAATGCAGGTGACAAAAACTTCCTACGGTAGTGTATTATTATATCTATTATATGTTTTTATGATTTTTATTCATCAATTACGTTTTTGCAAATTAATAATTACTATAATTAAAAAATATAATTATTAAATTAATGAGAGAGCTATTCTTACTGATAACTATAAAAGGACAAATATTTTTAGAAGTTTAATTTTATATAAAATAAAGATGGCGGATCGATAAGCGGAAAATGTCACTTTGACAGACCAGAGCGCGCGCAACTATTACTTATACATAAATATGAATGAGTAGATTAACTTAATGATATATTTTTGGTTGTATATAAGTACATATTATAAATGGTAATTGGTTAAGGATATAGTTTTATTTTTATCCTGCTAGTTTAGATATAAAAAGCTTTGCAAATAAGTGCTAAAAGCCTTTAAGATTTGAAACGTCACACACTTTTTTTTAATTACCACCGATTCGGAAGGCAGTGGCAATAAATAAATCTATATTCGATTTGAATCCTTCACAGAATAGATTCAATTACTAAAAAATAAAATACGGTAAAAATACTTATCACTAGAAAGTCATACAACGAGTAAAATAATTATTAAAAAAAAACAAAAAATCTACCAAAATGAATTGCTTTACGAATTTGCAATAAAAATCCGTTGTAAACAGTTCCAGAAAGTATATTTTCATCTTACATGTAAAAAATACGAATTTTTGTTAATTGTTTTTAAAATTTTAAATACATTATATAAAATGCTTAAAACACGTTTTCACAATGAATAATCTAAAAATAAAACATGAGGATGCAAAAATGTAAATGGAAATAAAATGCATATTTTACAAGAATGTTGTTTTGTTTATAATTTTAATAAAGGAAATGTTTATGTAACCTTATAGTTTTTATATTCTTATAACAAAATACGACGATTTCCAATTCGACTGTATGTTTTTTATCTTTAAGGAATCTTCGTGAAATTAATAAGGGAATTAGAGGGTTTACACTAATATTATAAAGAGAAGAACTTTCTTTGGTTGTAATAAACAGACTCAAAAATTACTGGACGGATTTTAAAAATTCTTTCATCATTTGAAAGCTACATTATCCACGAGTTTGTAGGCTATATACATTAACTATGGGAGCGAAGCCGCGTTTTATTTCGTTCGATACCCGAATATTGCTAGCTTAGCTAAGCATTATTTCCTTCATTCATTCATTCATTATTTCCAGAAATCTTCGTAAGCAGTTTTCTGTTTTTACGTAAAAAAAATAGATGTAGAGTAGTAGTTTTGGAGCATTCACATCAAAAACAAACAGTAAATTTTTTTCTATCCTCTATCTTCTTGGCAGGTACATAAAAATAACCTTTTCGTAGAGATACATCAAAAAAAACTTACATATATTTGCATGTGAAATAATTCAAGATGCCAAAATAATCACAGCCAAGCGGGAGTTTTTGTGGAAATCTCAGATGTCAAGAATTACATTGAACTTTAGGGCTAAACTTATTAATAGCATTTATATTCACCAGGAAATATCTTACGAACCTTGACTCAGTAGTAAAGTATTCTCTTTTATTTTTGTGACATCTTATTAACATTTCACAATATTTAACAATGGCAACAACCGTGACACTTGGTACAAACTATTGTTTATTTCATTATTTACTAGCGACCCGCCCCGGCTTCGCACGGGTGTAATGCTGATACTAAGAACACTACAGAAAAACTGTGAACGTTGTATATAAAAAAATCAGTGCATTATTTTGACAAATCTCGTATTTGCGTTTGCAATTTAAGCGTAATTTTTGATAAATCTCGTAGGGTTCAGTCTGCGTTTGCAATGTAAGCGGAAAAAAATCTATACAAAGTCGGTGCCTTATCTATTTTCAATTTAACAAGATTTTGCACCGACTTTGTATAGATTTCAACAAAAATGAAATAAAAGTTATTTTCTACTTTTTAGAGCGAGGAAGTCGGTTCTATTTTTTGGCAAACATTTTTATTTTTATTATAGTAATAACGGATATTCGACATTTATACCCTGTTCAAAGCGTATATTTGACTTTACCAGAAAATAGAGTCAATAGCCATAAAAATAACCGAAAGATCCCATTCATTCTAAAGATTCAAACATATATTCGCATAACAACCAACAATACTCTTAAGAATGAAAATAACCAACAGCTACACTATGTTCTGACCTCATGACGTATGTCTTACGTCCAGAAACTTGTTTTGTGTTGCAACACTGGTATCCACATCCTTAATAAATATAACTAAATTAAGTTTTCTTTGAATATTTTGAGACGTAAACGTTTTGGAATCTTTCGTATTGACGTCAAAGTATGTAAATTAGATACGGACAGTCAAATTTTAGGAGATGAATGAATGAATAAATGTTTTATTGTAGACTTTATTGTAGACCATACAAATAAGAAAGAAAAAAAAACATGGAATTTGTTCGGAATAGTAGTAAAAAGTCACAATTAATTCAAAAACATACAATGAATACTCAAAATATAGGCGTGTTCCAAAGCATACTTAACTACTAAGTTCAAAATTCAGATGCAGCTAGAATGCTATGCAGCTTTAAGTTAAGTAGTAAGTTTTCTTATATTTAGACATAGATACAATGAGATTGTCATTGTCTTTTTATGATAAAAATCTCTATAATAAAAAGAACAAATAAAAAAAGAAACTAACATTATAGCGTGGTAATTGGGCAGTCTCAGCCATGCTGCTAGGTTTTTACACCCACAGCGCTGATTTTCAGTCCTCCCACCTGTCCAGGGTTCAACTTCCCACCACGATTGCGAAAAACCCACCAATACAATAGTGATTAAAGAACAAGTAGTTATAGATTTCATCAGTTTACTTCATACTTCATACTTATAAAGTATAAACTATGTACAAAGAGCAGCCTTATCGCTAACAGCGATCTCTGCTAGGCCACCCTAAGGGATAAGAGATCTTAAATGTCATTGAAATAAAGAGGAAATGGGGTAGAATTATATTTAAGGTTATCTCCAATTTAAGGAATAGTTGATCATTTGAAGAATAATTAAAGTATAAGTAAGAGTAGTGTATCATAATGCATCTGCTACTACCATTTCTCCACTAACAAATGTTACCTGGAAGAGATCGCTCAATGCGATATGGTCGCCGTTTGTGTAAAGTACATTATAAGATATTTGATTTGTTAGAACTGAAATTAATTTGCATGTCTTTATACAATAAAGAGTTTACATTTCATTACAATAATGTTTTAAAGTTGTAAAAAGAACCGTTGAAAATATTATAGTTTAAGAGGATTTCTAAATAGTTATTTTGCTACATCCCAGAGTCATTTAATGTAACTTTCAACAACTATAAATATGATTAATTGAAACATTAGCACACATAGGATCGATTTCAAGCGATGATGTACAATTTAATAACTACATAATAATACCTATTAGGATCTTCATATATAATAATAAGTAATTAAGTGTACTTTGAGATGAATAAATTATTTAATAGATTATTATTATAGCTAACCTATGCCATGGTGACCAATCTCAACAGAGACTAGCCAGCTGCGCAGGAGATATTATAGTGCACAAGTGTACGCGCGAACACAGGTGAACTCTCTACTCCTTTTACTCTCAAAACCCGATGGGACGGCAGACCGACACGTCCGGAGAGAGATCGGTGACATGTGCTCTCCGAAGCACGAGGGTGCTCCAACACCGCCAACTTCCAGACTCAGGGCTGTTACTATGATTTCTTTGTCAGAAAAATCCTAATAACATTTTTTTTGGCCCCACCCGGGAATCGAACCTGGGACCCCTCGATCTGTAGTCAAAGATGCAACCACTAGACCAACGAGGCAGTCATTATACTATAGATATGCCTTGTATAAAGGGTGTGCTTTACAAACTAAGTTATCAAATTTACATAACTCATATTTATTAAAGGTTTCCTTTATAATATACCTACTTTTGAATCAATACAAAGACTGAGAAACCTTGCTTGATAGCAACTGTGAGAATATATTTTTAGTAATAAATAAAATTACAATAGCATACGTAATTATTTTTTTATTGCAATTTTAATAAATTCAACCTCCCAACCTTTATGTCTACCCAAAAAAATATTGCAAATTACCTGTCTCTATGTATTCACGTGAATATATTATAAAATATATTTAAATGTACAAGTATACTTGTATGTATTCATCAATTTTTCAAATAGGTAAAGGCCGCTCTTTTTTACCCACTTCTTGTTTTTTTTCTTCTTAATTTGTCTTAGCTTTCTTTCTTGCCTTGTTAAGTGCCCACAGATAATTAATCTATACTATTACCTAGTATAGTATAGTATTGTATTATATTACTATTACTTTCATCCTGTGTGATTCGATATAATTTATAATGTTGATGGGTCCTATAAGTAAAAATGGGCTAATAAATCAAGGATTTCATAAACAACAGTATTTCTATTATATACGGATTTGTTTAAGATATTATTTGAACTATGATAACGCAAAGATTGTCTAAAAACTCTTAAAAGCGCAAAATTACAAAACGAATGAAAAGCAACAATGTTTTAAAATAACTAAAAATTGGTTAAAACCGATCTAAGAGAAACACACAAAAGCTTGTCACAAAGATTCTTAAAATCTTGGAAATTAATCAAAGATGTTTAAAACCACTCTTAATTCACTACCACAAACAGATTTTTCAAATTTATTTATACCCGTTTTACAATGACGTCAATGAAATAAAGGTATGGCACAAATCTTTTAAAGACTTATAAAGGCTTGTAAAGCCTCAATAATTTGAATACGTCACTAAAATGTGTATTAATAAAATACGTAAAATAATTATAATTTAAGGTACTAAAGAGCTTGTTAACTCTTGAATTTTTCCATACCAATTTACAAAACATGTTTATTTATGAATTTAAAACCTTACAGTTGAGTTTCTTGACTGTATTTTTAATATTTTTATACGTACGAGTTATTCTAGTTATTATTTAGTATCGGGTGTCCTTGGAAACCAGTTGTATTGGACTTCGATCTGTGATTTACGGCTTTAACTCAAATTATGTTGTAGCAAAGTAAAACCTATTTGATAGATAATATTTCTTGTTACTAGGGTTTATACTGTTAAAATAATAGTGGTATTAACTGTTAAGTTATAACAACATCAGGACAATTGTTCAGTTCAACCCTTATACAATGTATTTGTTGTACTAAAGTCAAAGTCAAAGTCAATACGTTTATTTTCCAAATTGGCTTCTTTCGAGACGCTTTTAGAACGTCATATACATTTACATAATAATATAAATATATTTTTTTATATTATAAACAGTATTGTATATCTCAATTATTTTAACAAAAGCAACTACTTGTGTTTCTTGCCGGTTCTTCTCAGTAGACACTGCCTTCCGAATCGGTGGTAAATAAAAAATATGTATGTGACGTTTCAAAAGGGCTTTCAAAAAAGCCAATTCGAAAGATAAACGATTTCAATTCGAAAAGTAAAAAAAAACATTTGAATTATGGGTCGAGGCGTTTTTTGTCAGTTTATATTTTTTATTTATGTATCTCTGTACATCCTAAAAATGTTATAAAGGTGAAAATTTGCATGTTTGGATTTAATGCAAACGAAGCCGCGCGCAGAAGCTAGTATGGGTAATATGTATTATAATTAGAATTACATATATGGTTCTTATATTTAAAACTAATAAAATAATAATGTTTTATGAAGTCCGTTATTTTTATTTAAATTTACAGGTGATGATAATAATTCCAAAAGTTTTAAGTACCTTTAATTAAAAAATAAAGTATTAAAGTACCTTGGCTTTATCGAATTTCTAATTTGAGGCAATGAACGGCAGTTTTTTATCTTTTGACATTTTACGAGTAATCTGGGTATTTCCCATTGACCTAGAGTGGTAAAATTTGGCAATAAGCAAGGTCTTATAAATCCGAAAATAATTAATTTATATTTATAACATATATATCTAGGCTAGAGCCTTCCTGACTGAATTAGAAAGAATTTTTAAATTTATCCCGTTACTAGACAATGCGTCGAGGCAGACAAACAAACAAAATTATTTATGCATTTAAAATATACTAGGTCGAGGATGTGGGTTCAATCACTATGAGCAGAAAATATATTTTTTTTTTCAATTACACAATATATATGAGTTTGAGATTGGTTGCGTGTTATTTGTAGAATCTTTCGTTAAGAAAAAAACCTATAATGACCTATGTAAAAAAAATTGTAATGGTGAAAGAATTTAGGAAATCGGTCCAGTAGTTTTTGTTTTTGAAAACAATATATATATACAAATTCTCTCTTTTAATATTACTAGCTGTTGCACGTTAAAGTATTCTAAAATCGGTCCAGTAATTTCGTGGCCTTATCAATTCAAACAAAAAATCAAGTCTACTCTTTGTAATATTAGTGTAGATAGTATACATAAGTGGAAATAAAATACTCTAAAATTAAACCAGTTATCAATGAACAGGAAACTAAATTAATCAAATATATTTGTCATGACTTTAATAGCAAAGATAATCAACAACCATTAGACTAATATACCACAGTACCGGAAACAAGGCTTGTCTCTAATGTGGACTATTCTTAACGATCTTAATGTAGTCATGGAAAAATTGTATAACGGAAAAAATATATTTTAAAGAAAGAAAGAAAGAAAAATCTTTATTCATTATATGTACGTTTATGGCTTAAAATTACCTTATATTACTTATTTTAATAAGACCTATAATGAAAAGGCCATGCACTTAACATAAAGGAATCTTCCTGTCTTTTGAAGGATTACTTTTCAACTGCTTGTCTGCTTTAACATAATAAAAAAAATACTTTTCAAAACAGAATTACTTAAATAAAATATCGTGGTCATGCTCACGGTAGTGCTCGAAACGTCGGGTTAATAATAATGTAAAATAATGTATAATAAACCGCGTTTAAAATCCTTTAAAAATATTTTATTTAATATGGAAGGTTTTCTACTACAGAATAACTTTTTAAAGGGTTTTTATTTAATATGGAAAGTTAAAACAAATTCAAGAAAATACTACATTTTCTTACATTCAATTTCGTTATAGCGTATCATCGATTAGGTATGGACACAAAAATAAATTGCTTGAGTCAATGGCTTTAAAGGGTTATTTAAATTGTAAGTCATCAGACAAATATACCTTCATATGTGTGTAACTGGTGATTTTAATTTTATTTAACAAGGATATTAGCGGATACCTTCATATGTTAAGTATAAACTGATAATTTGATTATTTAGTAACAACTTTCGAAGCTTCGTTCGTGTTAATTTTGGGATATATGATTATTATAGAGTATCCTATCGCCTAGTTCAGCTAATAGCCTATCTAAAAATTTCAACAAAATCTATTCAGTAGTTTTTAAGTATTGACATCGAAACCTCTAAACATCAAAATTTTCATATTTATAATATTATAGTTTATTTATAGTAGGTAGTAGCATTAAGCCCAAACTTTTAAAAATCCATATAACACTACAGAATCACCAATCTGCCTGTTTTTTCTAATGATTTAGAAATCTTCAAGTAATAATTCAGTTTAATGGTATTGAAATGAACAATTGTCATATAAATTTTGGAAAATATAATACTTTAAAAATCCATTGGTATTTATTAAAACCTTAATCTTGATATCTTTAATTCATGTTTCATATCGGTTTTAAGTAAAATTGATACCTTTATTGTCGACCGTTCACCGCGTCTCGAACCTTCGGATATACTCTGTATTACTAAGATAAACCTTTCCCTTGCTCTTTTACTAAAATCATAAAATATATGAATGTTTTATAGCTTTCATATATAAAAGC
>LQNK01000737.1:221417-231887 GCA_001586405.1 Phoebis sennae
TATTTACTACCTTAATAATTATTGGTAATCTTTGGTGCACGATATCATAAATGCCAAAATATATGGAGGAAAATGTTTATAGAATCTTTAATTAATTAATATTTCCGTATTATTATATAATTCTTTGTTTCCTCAAACAAATAATGCAGTTTTTATTATAATTCATGCACTGTTGCTCATCCAAATAAGATAAACGCTATTGAAAATCAGGAGTTTTTTTTATTATATATTTAATTTGTTGTATATTATAATGCCTGCGTCATTGTTAAAGTTCTAAATTAACAAAAAGTTTTAATGATATGATTCTTTGTTATGTAACTCTTTGCGATATTTTTATACATTCATTTTAAAGGAAAGCACGTTTAAAAAAATGTTATTTCATCCTATTGAAAACTAGCTGATCTGCGCGGCTTCGCTCCCGTAGCATAATGTTATATATAGACTATAAAATATAGCCTATTTTACTCGTGGATAATGTAGCTTTCGAATGGTGAAAGAATTTTTAAAATCGATTCAGTAGTTTTTGAGCCTATTCATTATAACCAAACAAAGTTTTCCTCTTTATAATATTAGTGTAAACTTCTCTTTTTACTCATATTTTTATCAATTTTCAACAAATATTCAATGTTAGATAAATGTATTTCAAGTTCAGTATAACGATTACTTCACCTGTAATTGTTTACAGATCGCTCATTAACAATCCTTGATACAAACAATAGGTTATTAATGTTTTGATAAAAAACACGTAATACGGTTTTGCACGTGTTTGATTCTCAGTCTTAGGTTTAATTTTTTTATGTCTTATAAACCTCTTATTGTCCCACAACTATATGTTATCTGTTATAAATACATCTTTGTGCAATATTTGCGTCTGTGGCAAACTTAAAAAAATGAGGTTATTTTTGAGATCGAATCTAAACTTGAATATGAAATTGTTTTATTGTTGACAGAAAAATTAAGTATAATCTTCCCTATGAAATTATAAGACTTATTATTGATATGAAATGTATGTAATATTATCAACATCTTTTCAAACATGTTTCTGAGAAAAACATATAAATTATTCTATTCCGAGATTTCTATATCCTTTATCAAAATTTTTCAATTATCAACATGACATAAATGGTTGGTAATTGGTTTCGAAAATAAACCAAGTGCTAAATGTCATCGCATACTCATACAACTTGACATTGAAGTGACGTATTATTTATAAAAAATATGAGAAGCAATACAATTATCGCCTTATAAAGCACAAGGCACACTTTATGTAAAAATTAATACTTTTTTTTATTAACTAATTAATGTATGACTTTATCTCGAATTTTGGACAGTGCAAAATATTGTAGGATGAGTTTTTATGTCAAAGTCGAAGATATTAATTTGCTGAAAATGTAGCTACATGTGATGTTATTATACATTAATCCAATACATTTTGCCAATAATTGAGGCGTGCAAATATTAAGAGTATTCTATATAAAAAACAAATGATTGATAAGATTACATAATAATCATGTAAACATTATACAAACCTAACGTTTCGTTGCAACCTAACAAAGTAACATACACGTTGACATTTTTTACGCGTTTGACATCCGATCTCGCATTGAAATACTAATAAAATGACAGTGCACATTGAGCTAAGTATTCTCTTATATAATATCAATTATTATACAAAAAGCCTTCCGTTCTTACGTACATTAGTTTTTGTTGCGAGCGTTCTGGAAGGCGTTATCATCAGCTAACAATCGAGTTACGTGTGTAGTGTCAATCTAAGGCTATTTATAGATTTGTCGCTCGCTACTTTAATTCTATATAGATAGATAGATAATATATTTATTCATAGAACATATTCATTAATACATTACACACACACATAGACAAATTTACACAAAATAGACATTACACAAAATAAAGTTAGAAGAGGGTATCGTGTTCTATGAAAAGGCCCTAGCTCAGCATAATGTCAATAATAAAATAAACGTCTTGGTCAATTGACCAAGGCGCTGGTATTCTGCTAGGACGCTAAAGGGGAAAGCAGGTGCACCGAGTAAACAAAAATATAAGGGAATAATAGATTAAGTATAAAATATACATTTTTTTACCCGACTAAAGAAGGGTAATGTCTTCGAGCGTATGTATGTCCATTTCAGTCGCCCTACAGCCCAAACGGCTTTATAGATTTTGATATATGAGTTGTTTTTGGATTCATTACAATTGTGGTAAGAACATGCTATAAATTTTTAATATGGCGCTTGTAAATCGAAAAATTATATGAGTGGGATGTATTTTGTTCATAGAGAATTCAATCGGTATTTTTCATAAATCATTACAGAGATTACCGCATTCAAACAAACTATTCAACTTGATATTATGAGATAGAGTTTTGACTTTTTAAATGTTATCTAAAAAAAATTAAATAAATAAAAATAAAAATTGTTTATTTGACACTTTGATAATCAATAGAACTGTGGGTAGAGCGCTCTTTCCTTATTAGGTTATCAAGTAACCTGTATTAAAGAATAACAGTCCTTCCCCTGGATTTATGGCACATTTTGGTGAAATGTAGTCATTAAATTTATAATGTTACTTTAACAAAAAAAAAAAGAAAAATATAGCATACAATACAAAATTTAGCATACAAATTAATACTAGGGTTTGTTAGTAGGTGTGTGCGTGTATGTGTGTGTGTGTGTGTGTGTGTGCGTGTGTGTGCGTGCATGTGTATCTATTTTCCCTCAATTTTCAAATAAATTAAAATTTAGTGTAAACAGTCTTTTACCAGATTTTTATTATGTTATTCAGATCACATCTTCTAGATGTAGTTAATTTGTCTTTCTTTCGTCCTTTTTGTAACCGATAATCAAGAAAAACGAATTAAAATACTATTAAAGGTATAGCACTTTGTTAAAAATAGTTATTGATGATTACCTCTTAGTATAATAATAAGTTAATAACCTCTGAATAGAAGAATGTATCAATTTTGTATTGTCAAAGAATAATTAAAATGACAGCGAAGAGAATTTTTTTAATTATTATATCGAAATTTGACGTAATATAACTCCAATTAAAGACAATGAATCATCAAGATTTTAACCAAAAATGTACATTTTATTTTTCTTTTTAAAATACCTAACGACGGAAAATTCATATTTATTTCTCATAATTAAAATTAATTCCCTGACATGTGAATCTATCCGTTAGTTTATATAATGACTAAATTATTGTCAAAAAATGTTGGCTAGCATATTGTTTTATGTTCTTATATTCACCTAGGTTGATATGTACTGTATATATCTCAATTAGTTACGTTAAGACTTGACAATTTTTAAAGTTTCAATAATAATAATAATATATATTTATTTGCATTAAAATAAGGGGTGTAGCATAAAGAGTGGATAAGAGGAGAGGGAGTTTTAACCACAATTATATTTTTTTCATACAAATAGTTCGTATCTGTCTAGTACGTCACGTTAAAAAATGGCGGTTATAAGTTCAAAGTCATAGTCAAAACGTTTATTTTCCTAATTGGCCTCTTTGGAGGGGCTTTTAGAACGTTATATACATTTACATAGCTAATATTTTTTTATTTACCACCGATTCGAAAGGCTGTCTCTACCGAGAAGAACCGGCAAGAAACTCGAGTAGTTGCTCTCTTCAAAAACTAATACAATGTGGAATTGTTTACAATCTTTTGAGCTTAATGGATGGACAACTGTCCTGCTATTGTTATGGAGATGTTACCATGGGTTTTTGTCATCCTTTTTCCAGTTTGCCGGGTCACTTAGTTCTATATGACCCCTAATACAATTGCACTACGCTTGCAAATAAAAAATGCTCTGTATTTCATTGTTATTTACATAATAATAGGCACAGTGTAGTATGGAGGTGTATTGAGAGGTGTATCCATGGATTTTTGTCATCCATTTTCTAGTTCGCCAGGTCAGCTAGTTTAACAATAAATGTATAGAGCTATCCTACTACTATTATAAAGGCGAAAGTTTGTAAGTATGGATGTATGGATGTTTGTTACTCTTTCACGCAAAAACTACTGAACCGATTATGATGAAACTTGGTACACATATAGATAAAGGTTCAGAACAACATATAGGCTACTTTTAATCCCGGAGTTGTCATTTAATCAGAAGTTACGCGGGTGAAACCGCGGGGTACAGCTAGTATGTAATATAATTGTACGCTTGCATATAAAAATGCACTATATTTAATTTTTATTTACATAATAATAGGCACAGTGTACTGAATTCGATATGATTGCGGCCTTGCGCACGCGCCGTTACACAAGATGCTGTGCGCTGCGTCATACATCTTCATACCTGACTTACCTGTGACTTTGTCTGCATTTCTTTACATTTTTTCTTACGATATCGTCATTTTATATGAAACTCAAAACATTTCATGCAAAAGAAATCCTATAATATACAACGGTAGCTGATCCACGCGGCTTTGCTCACGTAGCAAAATATATATTATAGTCTAGGTATAGTTTATGTTACTTGTGGATAATGTAGCTTTCGGATTTTTAAAATCGGTCCAGTAGTTTTTGAGCTTATTCATTACAACCAAACAAAGTTTTCCTCTTTGTAATACAAAAAAAATCTTGCCGGTTCTTCTCAGTAGACACTACCTTCCGCCGAATCGGTAAATAAAAAATAAAATATGTATGTGACGTTACAAAAGAGCTTTCAAATAGTCCAATTAGAAAAAAATACGATATGAATTTGAATTTGAAAAACTGAAAAATACTCGTATTATCTAATAGATATCAAAATTTCGTTCATGAATGAAAAATAAATTTTAAACATGAATTTAAGATCAAATTCCGTGTTAAAATTCTCTATGGCGGCTAATCACCGGCCAGATTATCCAACGTGCACGAGATATGGAAAGTAATAGCTAATTCATCAATGCACGTAACGAGAGGATGTTACGCAAGCCGCCATCTTAAGTTACGTATAAGCAAGAATTTATTATTTAAGATGTTTTGTGTTATGTGATCTTAGATCTAAGATGATGTACCAGTTACATATTAACTGGTAAATATTGCTCTATTTCAATATTTTAAAGTTATTACTTAGTTTATATCAAAAATACCGAGTTTTAAATTATCAATATTAAAAAATAATAATAAAAATTACAAGAATATAATAAAATAAATATTAGTTTATTTTTTCATAGTTTTTAAAAGTCCATCAAATCTGACAAAATGCAAATAATTAAAAAAATATTAGAAAGTAAGAAAAAAATATTTGTTCTATTACAAATCTGTACCTTATAATTAGAATAATTAATAATAGAAA
This sequence comes from Phoebis sennae, assembly GCA_001586405.1. Lineage (NCBI taxonomy): Eukaryota > Metazoa > Arthropoda > Insecta > Lepidoptera > Pieridae > Phoebis > Phoebis sennae. The sequence continues at coordinate 226,733 of LQNK01000737.1, forward strand.
TAACAATCAATACAAAATATTTTCTTATTGTTTCGTGTTAATTTATTATCAAGTTTGCTATTTTTAACCAATTCTCGATACGTTAAATTTCGCCAAAAGTCAGTTCAAGTAAAAGACTTCAACGCGCTCGCGTGTCACCAAATTTTGTTAAGAGAAATTGTGAGAAAATTCATCATTTAATAAACAAAACGTATTAATAAAGAATCCTAATTTAAACGGGTTTGTACAGTTACAATAAATCGCACAGTTCGCTAAACATAACGGAATTTTAAAATCCGCTAAACGATGTAGCTATAAGAGATAATTTTTGCTGAAACTTGAATATATCTAAGACAATTTAGCAAAGAGTTAATTCTAATTATTTATTAATAACAAAAACCGATTAAAATATATTAAAGAGATATAATTAGATTAGTTATTGAGGCGATAATCATATAAAATATAGCCTATACGGATTCGGAAGAAGTAATGGTAAAAGAAATTTTGTCCATCGGTCCAGTAGTTTTTGAGCCTATTTAATACAAACATACAAAAATACAAAGGTTTCCTCTTTATATTAGTATAGATGAATTACACCAATAGGTATATGAACCTTACTATGTTTATGCTGAGTCATGAGAAATTTCAAAAGAACGCTGACTCACTCACTTACTCACGAAGCCAACATTTTTATTGATGTGTAATTATAAAATTTTTTATACTATTACTATTTTAAACCGACTTAAAAGGAGGGGGTTATCAATTTGACCGTATTTTTTTGACAAAGATTTTGTATATTTAAAAATAATCGTCATAAATTCTCAAAGAATAATAAAATCCAAGATTTAGATTTATTTATCCAATAAATTATTGATAATTGTATTTATGTCTGTCAGTTATCTAGGTTTTATAGTACAAGCTTTACCCAAATTAGAGTCTAGGTGGCGTAGTGTTAAATGTCCTAGAATATTTATTTATTTATTTAATCACTGTTTTACTAAAAACTAGCTGATCGACGTGACTTCGCTCCCGTAGCATAGTTTTATATATATTGCCTATAAAATATAGCCTCTATTTCTTGTAGCCTTCGAATGGTAAAAGAATTTTTAAAATCGGTTCAGTAGGTTTTGAACCTATTCATTACAAACAAACAAAGATTTCCTCTTTATAATATTAATGTAGAAATTACTACTTACTTACTCTTTATGATAAAAGTACTTTCTGTTTCTATACTCCTCTTGTTTTTAAAAAATAATTAAGAAACTACAGTCACATAATTTTGATATTTTAAAACAATTTTCCTTAAACATTCTCCAAGATTTGGTGCAATCAAAACTGGTTTAACAAGTACATTGGATGCCGGGGAACCCCGAGAGAAAGTGCTCTTGCGCAACTATTGTTGCAATTTTGGTTAAATGCAATTATTGTACCTAAATATGAACAAAGATTATTTGGATAGAGATTATCCCTACCAATCATAAATGCAAAGGTAATTCTGTCTCACTCTTCTGAATCACTGTATCGATTTGGATGATATTTTGTTCTTGTTTAAAGCATAGGATAGTTTTTATCTCAGATATCCTTCGGGATCGGAAGGTTTACGCAGTAAAATTGGAAATAATATTTCTCCGTCTATATAATACATAATTTCTTTTAAAAATAAACAATCAATTGGGAACGAGATAAAAAATACACTATTTTCTGATAAACTTTGATATATTTTGATGTTACAGTAATAATAATTAATTCATAAAAATACGACGAAAAGTATATCGTTACGATTAAATAAATATAATAATTTTCATGCTCCATTAAATTGAATTCAATTGATTGTAAGCATTCAATTACATGTATGTATTTTAAATTTATTTGATGAAAACATATATTGAAGTGACACTTAAATCTTTAATACATCTATACTAATAATATAAAGATGAGTTTGTTTGTGTGCACGCGCTAATCTCGCGAACTACTGGTCCCATTTCAAAATTATATTGTGTAGATTAAACTACGGGAGTAAAGCCGCGAGAAACAACTTGTTTGATATAAACAAAACACTTAAAATGTAATAAAAAGACAAAATATTATTTATATTTTGTACAAAAACAAAAAAAAATACATAACTATATTTCTTCCTTATCTAAGTTTAATATTCTTTATTATATTTCTTTCATTAAAAAAAAAATAAAAGTACCTTTGTCAATAAAATTATTACAAAAGTAACGAAGTAATCAATATAATAAATTGAGTTGTACTTTCAATTGAGCCTTGACGATGAGCATTGTTATCCGTTCCCAGGGTTCGGCTGACACACATAAAACAATGCTGCATGTCTTCCTTGTGTGACATAAATGAAAGTATAGGTGATCAACACATCCGCTATTACGATAATTTTTGACGTGTAAAAAAATATTGTATGGTTTTAACTGAATGAGCCTTTGATACTTAATTTTTATACTTATAATTATTATACGAATTAAAATATTTTATTATACGAATAGCTTACAGCGGTTTGATTGACAATAAATAAATAAAAAAAGAGAATAAATAAAAAATAAAAATAAAATAGGCTTGTTTGTTTAATCGTTTGTGTAAGATAGACCATTAACGGAGGATGGCTTTAGACAGTATAAAATTATCAAAGCAAAGCCGCGTGGAATAACTATTATGAAAATAGACGTACATAGCTTTATCCACTGTGCCATTCGGGTCAATTATAGAAATATCAAAAGATATCCCTTATTATAAGACAATAGTTAAAATTGTAACGTAATATTCCACTGACAAAAGATATCCCTCATTAAGGTCGATGACAATACTGAAAATAGACGTATACGTAATATTCCACTAATCTTCAATGTATTAATTTATACATAGTTTATTAGGTATTCCCATAATTAATAGTAACTTTACACCTAGAATACTCACGTCAGCGCCATCTTGCGTCAACACACGTGAAACAAAAAATAACCTTTAACAATTTAACACAAAGATTAATTATCTGAATACGTATATGACGCACTGTGTTTTTGTGAATGGTTACGTAAATAAATTGATGGTTTAAAGGATTTTGACGCGGTTTATTATACACTAGCATTCCGCCCGCGGCTTCGCACGCATGGGCTACTAATTTCTGTATTTTTAGAGGAGCACAACAAAAGTTTAAAAAAATTACGATCGCAGGACCAGTGATATATGCGCGTGTCTATAGTTTTTTTAATAATTTTCTATGGAAATAGGTTTGACCAAAATCTCACAGAGCGCGCGCCTCTTTAAAAATACAGAAAATAAAAGTCCACGCGAGCGAAGCCGCGGGCAGAGAGTTAGTTATTTTTTGAAGTTTTTTGAGGATTCGTTGAGTGTATTAACGTCTAATGAGTTAAGAGTATAAAAAAGCATGTCCGCAACTCAACCAAAATCTCACAATCACGTGGTATGACATTTTCACGACTTTAGGAGCGTATATCTCAAAAAATATTTACTTAAGCAAAAAACGCATTTAGAAACCTCTATTTCATTTTCAAAGACCTATCCAATGACCCCTCATTTAATGATGTACTCGTATATTTATTTCTTTACCCTCCATTTACATTTATGGGAAGCCACCCCTAAATATATTTTTTTTCAAATAAAATGTAGCCTATAATTTTCACCTAATCATGATCTATCAACATGTGAAAATTAATCAAAATCTGCCTGGTGGTTATTGCGTGATTGACGAACATACAAACAAATAAACAGACAAACAGACAAACAGAAAAATTTTTTTTTAATGTACAGAAATGGTTCGGTTACTGTTTTATTATATGTATAGATATTGTAGCATATCTACACTAATATTATAAAGAGGAAAACTTTGTTTCTTTGGCTCAAAAACTACTGGACCGATTTTAAAAATTCTTTCACTATTCGAAAGCTACATTATCCACGAGGAACATAGGCTTTTTATAGGCTGTATATATAATATTATGAGTGAAGCCGCGCAGATCAGCTAGACCGTAACCGAAATATATACTTCACTATGTAATACATTTAGATAGTGTACGAAAATTTCTTCCAAATCTATCTACTTTTGTGATTGAGTAACAGACATTCAAATGTACAAACAAATTAATATTAGGATTCGTCCAAGTTCATATTAGGATGTCGCCTCGAAATATATTGTTTCAACAATTCCTTTTATGTAAAGGAAGCAAATATTTAAGGTGTTTAAATGACCATAGCCTTGTAGTGAGGCCACACCGGTTCAAATGTAATGTAAATAATACGTGTTAAGATTTTTGTTTATTTTTAAGAAGATGTGAGCATACTTGTTTCAAGTGACTTTTGGCAATGACTTAAACAAAACTTGAAAGTTAATGAAGCAACAATTTTTAACATTATTTATAATTATAAATTAAATATAATTATTATGCTGCTAATTAACAAAGGTGCTGTTTTACAAAACTCAAGTTTTGTTTGTAAAGAAGTAAAACTGCGTTAAAAACTCCCATAGTACAAAATGATGTCATTTTCATACCTGTCTGTTTCCAAACTTGCCTAAAACATTTCCAGAATAAACTTTGATGCAGTTTTCATTTATAGGGGTATTATTGGTCCTCCAACGAAAAGGGAGGATCCTCGACCAGCTCGAACTACAGGACTAGCCGGCCGTTAGGTCCCGAGGATTGATGTTTGGAAGTATATGTGCTTAGCGGCGAAAACATTTGAACATCGCGATTTAGGAATTGTGACGTCACGTAACGCCACAGTGTCGTATTATAAAAATGAAACTTTGGATGATTAATTCAATCAGGCCGTAACTACTGATTGGAATTTGATGGAATTTTGTTTAGAGATAGGCTAGTTTATGTAGTATAATGCCTATTATTGATCTACAAACACCGATTTACGTAACGAAAAAACAAACGAAACGCGGGAAGCTACTAGTCTATACATATAATAAAAGAGTAACCGAACCATTTCTGTACATTGAACATTTTTCAAAAAGAGTAATTGATATGCAATATATGTGTTCTATAGATACCAAAACCATGGTTAAAAAAATTTTTTTCGTTTTGTCTGTTTGTCTGTTTATCTGTTTATCTGTTTGTATGTGCGTCAATCACGTAATAACCACTGGGCAGATTTTTATAACATTTCGCATGCTGATAGACCAATATTAGGTGCAACTTAT
>LQNK01000737.1:234626-270397 GCA_001586405.1 Phoebis sennae
TAATAGATAGAGTAACTCATGAGGAAGGTTTTTATGTATAATATCATCTATTAAACCCGTGCGAAGCCGGAGCGGGTCGCTAGTATACTTATAATATACAGATTAGTTTGTTTGTTTGCACGCGATAATCTCAGGAACTACTGGTCCCATTTCAAAATTATATTTTGTAGATAAAACTACGGGAGTGAAGCCGCGAGAAACAACTTGTTTGATATAAACAAAACACTTGAAATGTAATAAAAAGACTTAAAATATTATTTATATTTTGTACAAAAACAATAAATAAAAAAAAAGTGTATTTACACAACTATATTCTCTCTAACTTTAGTATTTTTTTAATTATATTTCTTTATTTAATAAAAATAAAAGTGCCTCTGTCAATAAAATTATTACGAAACTAACAAAGTAATCAATATAAATAAATTGAGTTGTAGTTTCAATTGAGCCTTGACGATGTGCATTGTTATCCGTTCCCAGGGTTCGGCTGACACACATAAAACAATGCTGTCTTCCTTGTGTGACATAAATGAAAGTATAGGTGATCAACACATCCGCTATTACGATAATTTTTAACGTGTGAAAAACTGTTGTATAGTTTTTAACTGGATGAACCTTTGAGATTAAGCTTCTATACTAATAATATAAAGATTATTTTATTATAGAATTAGAATTATTTTATTTAATTTTATTGTTTGAATGACAAAGTATATCTAACTTAGAACTAAGGGCGCTAATTACGACAAAATGAATAAATAAATAAATATATATAATATAATATCCATCACATCATAATTTTCTACTCGTAGGATCGAACCCACACCCTCCGGCGCTATAGACCATAGCTGTATCCACTGCGCCATTCGGGTCGTCAATTATAGAAAAATCAAAATATACCCCTTATTATGAGACAATAATCAAAATAGAAACGTAATAATCCACTGACAAAAGATATCCCTTATTGAGGTCGATGACAATACTTAAAATAGAAATATTCCACTGATCTTCAATGTATTAATTTATACATTGTTTATTAGGTATTCCCATAAACCATAGTATTACACCTAGAAGACTTATCACGTCAGCGCCATCTTGCGTCAACACACGTCAAACAAAAAATAACCTTTAACAATTTAACACAAAGATTAATTATCTGAATACGTATATGACGCACTGCGTTTTTGTGAATAGTTACGTAAATAAATTGATAGTTTTAAAGGATTTTGAACGCGGTTTATTATACATATTGTAGCATAACTACACTAATATTATAAAGAGGAAAACTTTGTTTGTTTTTAATGAATAGGCACTAAAATATAAAACTACTGGACCGATTTTAAAAATTCTTTCACCATTCGAAAGCTACATTATCCACGAGTAACATAGGCTATATTTTATGGGCTATATATATAACATTATGCTACGGGAGCGCAGATCAGCTAGAACGTAACCGAAATACATACTTCACTATGTAATACATTTATGTAGATAGTGTACGAAAGTTTCATCAAAATTCATTCATCAACTTTTGTGATTGAGTAACAGATATCCAAATTTACAAACAAATTAATATTAGTAGGATTCGTTAAGTTCATATTAGGATGTCGCCTCGAAATATATTGAGTGTTTCAACAATTCCTTTTATGTAAAGGAAGCAAATATTTAAGGTGTTTGAATGACCATAGCCTTGTAGTGAGGCCACACCGGTTCAAATGTAAAGTAAATAATACGTGTTAAGATTTTTGTTTATTTTTAAGAAAATGTGAGCATACTTGTTTCAAGTGACCTTTGGCAATGACTTAAACAAAACTTGAAAGTTAATGAAGCAATATTTTTTAACATTATTTATAATTATAAATTAAATATAATTATTATGCGCCTAATTAACAAAGGTGCTGTTTTACAAAACTTAACGTAACTTAAGTTTTGTTTCTAAAGAAATAGAACTGCGTGAAAAACTCCCATAGTACAAAATGATGTCATTTTTCACATCGTACAAAGTTGTTTTTTTGTATTTTTCACACCTGTCTGTTTCCAAGCTTGCCTAAAACATTTCCAGAACAAACGTTGATGCAGTTTTCATTTATACAATTTTCGCCAAAAGGTATTATAAATGCTAAACTTTGGATGACTATATGTCAATCTACATAACTAATGATTGGAATTTGATGGAATTTTGTTTAGAGATAGGCTAGTTTATGTAGTATAATGCCTATTATTGATCTATAAACACCGATTTACGTAACGAAAAAACAAACGAAACGCGGGAAGCTACTAGTTCTATACACGTATTTACGAAGGTTGCTATTCAAATACTATAGTTTAAATCAGATTGCACACACCAGAGGTATAACCTCACGTCACGTCACGTGTTGCAAGTCTCGTGTCGTGCCGTGTCGCATGTTAATGGCATAGCAAGGTCGCTGTGGGCATAAAAATCGAAATGTCAACAAATGCGCGCCATTTCTTGGAGAAGTGGGCGTGGCGGTATTTTTTAAAATCGTAGAATTACACCGCACAGGGCTCCATAAAGGGCTTCGCTCCCGTGGAAATATCCAGGTTGCCTGTAAGAGATTGCTTTTTAGCAATAAGGCTGTCCTTTTGCACGAAGGTATATGTTTTGTTATTGTCTTCTGTTTCTATGTGTTGTGAATATCTATTGTACAATAAAGTGTTGTAAATAAATATAAATAAATAAAAATATCGGGATGATATTATAGCCTATAGCCTTCCTTAATAAATGGGCTATCTAACACTAAAACAAATTTTCAAATCGGACCAGTATTTCCTGAGATTAGCGCGTTCAAACAAACAAACTCTTCAGCTTTATAATATTAGTATATAGATAAATTATGGTGACTTAGAACAATATTTCGGAGCTTTATTTTGTATACACGTAAAAATACCTTCTAAAAGCTAATAGGATTAAATTGTATATTACAAATTAATTACATTCTTGTAAGTAGAAATATAACATTATAAGTGTATTTTTAAATCAATGAATATTTATGATTAATTTCATAAAATGACATTCATTCAATATTTAATGACAATGTACTGACCAAAATAACACAACAATGCCTTGCCTGTATTGTTTAAAGATTACCTTGTATAACCAGTACTAAATACGGAATATATGTTAAATCCATTGTTTTATAGCAACTGTAATTATGACGTTTAATAAACAATTTTAATACTTGATAGGCTGTATTGTCACTTCTTGATGGAAATGCATTTTATAAAATTTATAGAATTAAAGTCTTATTCACACTGTGATAGTCATCAATACCATGATCATCATGGGTAATGCTGAATTTTCCTTTTCCAGGAATACACTCCATTCTAGTTTTCCTTTTCCCTTTCTTTTCTTTTTCACTGCTATTTTAGGCTCTTTTTTATCATTATTTTAGTGCATACTTGAGGGTTTTCTTTTTCCTTTTCTGTTCTTTTCACTGCTGTATTTAAGGCTCTTTTTATTATTATTTTAGTGTATTCTTGAAATGTTTTTCTTTCTTTCTAATTATTATTTGTATAAGTAGGTTGTATACTTTACCGCAGACGAAGCCGCAGTATTAGCTAGTGCACATAATTTGCAAAGTAAACAGAGTAAATACTTTCGTTAGCATACTTTATAGAGCGAGCCACTTGCGGTGGAACCTGTTTGTCGGCCGAATACACGCAATATAATCGTATGATACTCTCGTACTGAATGGTACGGTAACGAAATTGAAACATTAACTAGCTTCTACACGTGACTTTAAATAAAATTAAAAAAACCTCCATCTTCATCATCATCCATCCAAATTTTTTTAATAATGCTTTTCAAGGCTTTATTTAACCGTTTTGTCGGCCTATTTTATCTATAATTTATTGTATGTCATCTTTTTTTGGGTATACATACTTGTATTTAAGTCGCTTATTTTTTACGCGATCATACTAATGACTTAAAATGAACTTAAATTCAATTATAAACGTATTGTATATATCATCATTATATGCTATTGCCTTGACTAAATATTTCAAGTCTTAATTAAAATTAAAATGTCATCTGAACTTCCTTAATAATTTCAATAATTTCCGGATCGTACACAAAACTAAGTAAACTTGGTGCCATCATTGGCCCAACATTGGCTCCAACATTGGCGCACTGGGCCAACTCCAAAAGGTTACCTTACATAACGCCGGTGGCCCACTTACCTCCTTTCTGCACATGGCGGCCATTTTGTGTGTCAGACAACTTTTTGCCACAAACAAGAATAGTTAAGAAACAATAATTGGTTATATTATAGTTTTTGTTTAAAATTGCTATTTAAACACTATGAACTTTTATTTATTATCCAGTGCCTCATATACTAACTATATTATATACTAACTCACGCCCTCAACTTCGGCTGTATAATATAATGAATTATACACCTAAACCTTTAGTGTGATTCAATATTTATTCGCGAAAACATTACAAAAATCTATTCATCAATTTGTATGTTTTTCGTATTCATACAGATAGACAATTCATTTTAAAGTATAGAAAAGTAAAAGTAAAATAAAACTATACATATAAATTTATAATTTTAACTTGGAAAAATATTTCACCGAGTGAACAGAGATCTCAGAGTCGAGATGTCCAGAAGATTGTATGTTTGTATGTGAAAAAATGAAAAGCTAGTTCGACAATAATTTGAGTATTGTTTATACAATCTAATAATTTAAACAATGAAAAAAAATGTCGAGTTCAAAGATAAGCGAAAACGGTAGAGGGAGGGTGGGGGTTCTACGAAGTTAGGGGGTGGTATTAAATGAAAGGTCTTGATTTATACATTACAACGCTAGGTAAGCTCGAATCCACTAGTTTATTTTAATTATAACATCTAATCTTATATATAAAAATGAATCGCAAAATGTGTTAGTAAGCGCATAACTCAACAACGACTGGACCAATTTGGACAATTCTTTTTTTTTAATGTTCGTTTAAGTTCAAGCATGGTTTTTACGGCGAGAAAAATTCGAATAATTACCGGGTCCACGCGAGCGAAGCCGCGGGCGAAAAGCTAGTTAACAATAAAACTAAAGAATCCTGCACGTAGATTTTATGTTTAATTATTATTTATTTTATTAAAATTGCTTGAAAAGAATTCTAAGGTCGCATTTACTCTTTATTGAAATTCGAGACGACTTAACGACAGTACTGCAATAATTACTCCAATTACAAAATATTTGAATTTTATTAATCTTATTTATTATTTTGCAATTACAATGCATATTTCTCTCGCTATGGAATAAAAATACACAACAAATTGTTTCTATTGTATATAATTTGTTTCTAGAGTGTATTAAGTAATTAATATTTATTCTATTTATAAGGTGTTACATAGCGTTTCATTTGACAGGACATTCAGAACATGTACCTAAACACGTAAATAATATTGAAAAGGGTCGGCGAGGCTTTGTTAATTTAATATGATTTATTTATTGGGCCCTATGCATCGTAAAAGTAAATTCATTAATTACTTCTGGAGATTCCAAACTTAATGTAAAACTTGATAACACACGTTTAATTTTAAAGTAACATTACATAGAATAGCAAGATTATAAAATATTTTTGTTTGGTTACAACCACAGATAATATTATACTATACGTTACAACTAACGGCCGTTTTCAATAGTCTATCTATCCTTTGTTTTGCTTACTTAAGTCAGGCCATCTAAAAGCCTATCTATTTGCTTACTTTGATCTATCTATTTATTGATATTAATGATAGGCAAATCTTTCTATTTGCTTACTTTACTTACTTTGATTTCAATACGCTGTCAACGGATAACTTTTATTATGACTTTTGACAATCAAATGTCATTTAATCTGAGATTACAATCCATAATCTTCGATACACGCTTGATGGACACTGCTCTTGGATCATAATTTTTTTTTAATGTGTAGTCTATTCACAACGGGACATTGGCAAAATTGTGGCAACACAGCACTGCCATTAAGAAAAAGAATTGAATTGAATCTTTGATACATTATTGAAAAACGTAAAACGTTAGTATTTAGTGGTAGTTTTTAAAGATTTCTCTCCCATGCTACCAGGAGAGAAGGAATCAAAAGCTACGTATCGGTTTGACCGTTAGATGTCGCAATAAATTACATCATTGTCCAAGTAGGTCACGATCTCAGCTTCCGTTAGAAAGTAATTGCTTATAATCAATCTGCTTGCTTATTGCTAAACGCCGAGAAAAGCATTTTGCAATGTTAAGATGAAAACATTGGTATTTTTTGAGAAAAACCGTTCTTAACGGGCAGACAAGTTGATTATTTTCGTTTTTTATAAATTTTGGCTAAATTTGGCATATTTTCGTTTTTTATAAAATTTGGCAATAGATGAGTATGTTCGTCTCTTTATGTTTCATTCTCTCCTTCATTCTTCTTTCTTCATTATTCTCATTCTCTCATATCTCTCTCAGTGGTTAACAGAGAGTTTAATTAAGAAATATAATAGAAAATTATTGTACGAGTCAATTATTTTTATACGAAACTGCCCATTTTTAAAAATCCACACGTATTAAACCAATTTCTTTTAAGTTTATAATACATTTATACTGATTACAGTACACCTATTTAAAAAGTGTTTTGAAAGCTCAAAGCTTCTGTCATAATATAGGAAGTTTTTCAACATATAACAGCAAATTTAAAGGTTCTATATCGAGTCCAATCAAAGAAATCTTAATTTACTTTACATGATAAATCAATATGTCACACGTATTGTAAATATTATACAAATATTATCAAACAGGTGACGTAAAAACTTGACTGAGCAACTCGACATTTATACCAGAAAATTGTCTTTCAAATCAAAACTGAAATATAACTATCCTATTCTAACTTATGTATTGTTACACATGCAGGAGTGAGAAGGTTTGTTAAATATGTGTGTAAATATAAAATTTAACGTAAATAATACGAAGAATTCACAAGTAGCTGGGATGTCCTTACATGAGGTGTTTAGTCATACCTCATAAGGAGAATTTTATTACATTACTGTTTAAATACATTTGACTATGAAATGTAGTTATTTTTAGTTATTTATCTAATGTCTGGATACTACTGAACGGACTTAGAACAAATTTCTTACACAGATAGGACTTTTTATCTCAATGTAACGCGAGCAAAGTCGCGGGTAAATAGTCTAGATATATCTGTTTTCTTGTTGTATCTATTAAAAAAATCACACGTTATAAAATAATATAAATTAATGCTATGATCAACATCTAAAAACTCGTAATAAAATCAAAATAAAGTTTATTTGACATGATAGCTCATTTGTTTGGAGTTATTTTTTATTTATTTCCTATTGTAAGACTTTCTGTTCTGTTTCTTTGTATTGTATAAATATATTGAAAACCTGTAATTGGCTTTACTTGCTCTGTATTTTGGTTAAAATGTCTACATTTTTCTGCAACGACGTTGCAATGAAAAAAAATGAAAAATGTGAATGTTGCAGAAAAATAAATGATCAGCTCTATATATTTCCATTCTTCGTCTACCAAGTTTAAAAATCAAGAAATATGCAATAACTACAAGGAACTTAATAATAAAAAGCGAAGCAGGTCTACGTATTATCTAATAATATGAAATGACATAATGATATGTAATCGAGCCAAATTTATACGCAATTACGATCTTGACCCACAATAAACTAGTTTTCTTTTTAGAAAAGGTAAGCGGAAGTAGAATCTATTGTATTATAGTAGTAAAAACTATTTTGTCTGAAACGCATTTAAACGTAAAATTGTTTTATACTAGCAAACCAAATTCCATTATGGATAACTTTCTATTATGATATACACATTATACATGTAACTTGACATTGAAAATTAAAAAGCTAAAAACATGAAATTTTATCAAACACGTTTCTATGGATGCCTACGTCATAACATCTACCTGCATGCCAAATTTCAGCCCAATCCGACCCGCGGTTTGGGCTGTGCGTTGTTAGATCACCATGTCAGTCAATCAGTCAGTCATCTTTGAGTTTTATATATATAGATTTCTGAAAGGCATATTCAAAGAAAAAAGAATTACGTCAGCTGTTAAACCGACGCGACATAAAGTGGATAATAAATTAATGTCCTCTATAATTACCACAAATTGGCCTATCTTACTTGGAATTTCCAATCTTTCTCGTTAAAAATAACGAGCTATTCATTTTCCCTTTAATCTCTTGCAAAATATAATATTAGTTGCGGTTTTGCCCGTAGCGTATTTCTTCCTTCTCTGACATGCTTATTAACTGACGCAGGTGCTGTGCTGGAGGTTGTAGGTTCGATGCCCACGAGTAGAAACTTATAGTATGATGAACATTGTAATTTTCTACTGTCCTGGTGAAATTTTGTGTATAGTATGTATGTATTTACAAAAAAGTATGTTTTACTATGTGTATCAGTTAATCTAGTATCCAATGTTTAAGTATGTCTATCAGTTATTTAGTTTTCATAGCTTTGCTTTGTTTGGGAGTTAAATGTCCCTGAATATTTATTTTCCTTTATAAGTGTAGGCGGATTATTCAAATCTAACCACAACCTAACCTAATTTGATACTAGTTAATGTTTAATAAGGTATGTTATAACTTGAACACCTTGGATTCAAATTGCTTTTATTTCACAAAACCTTTGATGTTTACCGGTTAAGCTATGGTCATTGAAAAGAGGTCGCCACAAGGTTATTTAGGAAAATATATGTAAATATACTAAAGCACAGATAATATAATACTATACTATACTAAAGTGAGTTTAATTCAACATATAACTTATATTTTATATTGTTAACCTTTTGATGGAAATGCATCTTGATATATTTGTCTGATAGAAAAAGAAAAACAATTTAAATTTAGCATTTTTAAGTAAACATTCAGTAATATTTATTATGAAAATTTTGCGATTAATGACAAATTCATGTACTTACTTAAACTCGGAAGCAGTCCGTGCTTTTTCTTTTATATTCGAAACATTTTTTTCTAAAATAAGTTAAATTGTATGAAAACTCTTTATTGTATAAAGTTTAGAGGAAATTGTTAGAATGTAACTTTAAAGGACGACCCTATCGCTTTACGGTCGTTTTCAATAATGTACCAAAGATTATTGATAGATTGTTATTTCAGATTATATGACGTTAGGTAGATATAAGTCATAGCAAAGGCTATCCGTCGATAGGATATTGAAATGAAGTGCAAATAGTTAGATTTGTCTGACTTTAGTAAGCAAAACAAGTGATAGATAGAATATTGAAAACAGTCGTTAGACTGGTCAGTAACATTTGTAGTTAAATCCACATATACCATATTATTCCTTCAACAGTTATCTCAAGTTTTCATATAATGTGTCTATGACGTTAAACAATAATAGTTCCTGTTCCTCCTTATGCAATATTAAATGCCATGCTTACGTAAACATATCAAACCTTGGGCGTAATTGCCGAGCTAAAAAACTTTATCGCGTTATTATAATTTCTTATTAATAATATATAATTTTATAGAAAGACTGGTTGTACACTGCGGTTTTACACGCGTGTCTTCTCTGTTCCCCGATTTGACCAAATCCTTTCTTAGTGGATGCCTACTTAACATCTACCTGCATGCCAAATTTCAGCCAGATCCGTTCAGCAGTTTGGGCTATGCGTTGATAGATCACTAGGCCAGTCACTAAGAAGTATCACCTAATCCAGTTAACAGCCTATTTGTATACAGAATTTCATCAATTTTTTTTAAAACTCATAAAATTATGTAGGAAATAAAATCATAAAATCAAAAATGTTTATATGTTTGAATGTTTGTGTGTCAATCATGCCGCAACTACTGAATAGATTTTCATGAAATTTTGTTTAAAGGTAGAGAAATGAGGTAATAGGACACTTTTGATCCCGTTTTTCCCGCGAGAACGGTAATTACGCGGGTGAAACAAACGTGAAATAAACGTGCTAATAAAAGGGAAATGACAATTACAATTTATTTTTATAGATTAAAATAGCCTCGATTTATAATATTTTTTACGGAATCGGTCGACGTTTATGTCATTTTTATTTAAATTCTCATTAATTACGGCTTTATATTTTTTGCCATTACAAAAATATAAAACAAATCCCTTTGTGATGAAAAACTTTTATTTACGGAAAAAACAACGTTTACTTAAGATGGTTAAAATGGACAATACTGATATTGTCTTTGCTCTTGAAAATGTTTATTCAAACATGAATAAATTTAAATTTAATTCATCAAACTATTCATGTTTTGCGTACAATACTGTTAGTATGACTCATAACTATTAATAATTTAATACTCACAAAAAGTCATACAGTGTCAGTTACTTTTTTGTTTATAATGGAAATATCCTTTAATCAAATATTCTACAATTAAAAATGTACACCAATTCATACGCAAAATTAATTATCTAATATTAACAAAATTCCCAACATCTACATGTCGTTTCTACAGAACAATCCTTGTTATCAACAATAACTACGCATTTCAACAAAAACTTCAAATGTTGCAAAAACACAAGTATGGAAACCCTCAGCTTTAAACAATGGTGTGACTTTGACACGACCCTAACCTCAGATATAATCGCTGAACATTATTATTTCGTAAACTATGCGATTAGGTTATTTGTGTCTCTAGGCAACAATTTCAGTTTAAGAGTATAGAAGTGAATTTTTAAGTTTCACGGTCAAAACCTATGAGGAATCGTAAAAAATATTGTGAGTAATCTCAAAGCTGATTTTTACGAATATAAAAACTAAAAATATCACTCTGTTATTTGTATATTAAACAGTGTTTACATTCGGTCATCCTTGATTATATACGACAAACATACAATACGTGGATAATGTAGCTTTCGAATGGTGAAAGAATTTTTAAAATCGATCCAGTAGTTTTTGTGCCTATTCATTATAAACAAGTTTTCCTCTTTATAAATGTTAGATTACAAAGTTTTTTTCATGAAAAGTACATTTTCTCAACAAAATACCTATAATCATTTCTAAGGTATATCTTAAATTATACAACAATAAAATACAATGTTATAGTTTTATAACATTCTTAATTATTCATATAATATAACCTACTTGGTACAGGTCAGAATAATTTTCATAATGTAGGGCGATTATAAGCAATCTTACAAGAAAATTTGAAATTGTAAAACATCTTGCAATTAAATATACGTAATATTTTATATAATACTAACAAAAGAATTTTATGTGAGTCAGAATGTAACAATGTATTGTGTTCTTTTTAATGTATGCAACACTATTAAAATTAAATTAGCATTTAAGGCCCTATCTTCATAAATTATCTATACATAAATACGTAAATTCTTTGGACCCCTTTTTACAAAAATTGCGCGAACGGAGAGAAATTGGCACACGTCTTAATCTATACTAATATTATGAAGCTGAAGAGTTTTTTGAACGCGCTTATCTCGTAACTGGTCCAATTTTAAAAATTTTTTTAGTGTTAGATAGCTCATTTATCGAGGAAGGCTTAGGCTATATATCATCCCGATATTCCCACGGGAGCGAAGCGCTGGGGAGCAGCTAGTAGTTTATATGTGAAGCAGTACAGAACGCTAATATTTTTCAATACAAATGCTTATAAACTACATTAAATCAATAAATAAAAAACACACAACCTACACGCATACATACTCTATTTATAATCTTAATTTATTATGGCAAAATCTAGACCACTGAATGACTGATAAAATCTGGTTTTTTTCATAAAAGTATGATTTTAAATTAATCTTATTCAACGTAATGGATTTTTATATACGTGACAAGTAACATGATCTCCTCTAACATTAATAGTGATGCTATTTATAAATCGATATCTTTAAAACTATTTTGATTGATTTTTAATTGACTCATAGTAAATTACAGTTCTCGAAGAAACATCTTCATTCATAGAACAATACTATAATAAAATAACAAAGTCTCCCCCAACTATAGCGGTCATGGTGGCTAATCTCAACAGAGATCAGCCAGGGATGCAGGAGATATTATATTGCACAAGTATGTGCGCAAACGCAGGTGCACTCTCTGTTCCTTCACTCTCATAGCACGACACGACCGGCGATAGATTAGACGCAGGACCGACGGCTTTACGTGCTCTCCGACGCACGGGGGTGTTCCGACACCGCCACCTTCCAGACTTACGGCTACGGCTACAATTGAGAATTTTTTGTTAGAAATATCTCAATAACATTTTTAGATACCATGAGTACTCTACTATGAAATTAAAATAAAAATGTGTTAATAATTCAACACATTGCCGAAGACTAATATAATATTCGATATTTGTAACTTACTCAAAAGTACTTTTGGATATTATTTTTCTTATTCTAATAAAATGCTTAGTAGTGAAAATGAAGGCACGTGGTTACATGACTTGCAATGTCAATAAAAATGGACTGTAAAAGAACTACGATATAAAATGTGCACTTGGAGTGCAAGTACATTTTATATCGTACTATAATTATAGAAATAAATCAATGAATGCGTATTACCACCATAAAAATATTATTATACCATTATAAACTTGTCACGTTGTAGTAATATTCATATTATATTAGTTGTCTGCTTCTCGGTGTCACGTGCATTAATGTTCCCTTTTTGATAAACACTATAAAACCTTTTCGGGTCTGAAACTATCTTTGTATAAAATTTCATCGAAATCGCTTCAGTGGTTTACACATGACATATTTACTTTCGCGTTTATAATATTGAGTAGGTATTCGACCAAATACACAGCTGGAATTAATTTTAAAGTCAAAGTCCAAATGCTTATTTTCAGTTTAAACGGCTTCCTTCGAAATACTTTTATAACTTCGTTTACATTACAATTAGTTTTAATATTTTTATGTACATTTCACTATAAGAGGTATTATCCTCCGAGAGCTATCACCATTTTTGGGGAGGCGTTTGAGGCAAGCTGAAAACTTGTCTGATGCCTGTTCTATCATACCCTGACAACTACAGACCTGGCTATGTGAATATGACCTCGCTAGTATTATTTCAATACAATCTGTCAGATCATTCCAATAGATTTTATATAATCTATGATTTTCTTTGAAGACTTCCTTGTGGTTTCTATTAAGAATTCCATTATAAGTGATCTTGTTTTCTGGTCAATTTATTGAATCCATTGCTTATTTATATTGCTTTTATATTGTTGAGAAATAAACTTTAAGGGCTACCTCGAAACGTTTTTAAGAGTGGATTAGTATGAGTAGTATTATTTTAACGAACAAAAAAAATCTTAAAACTGCTGCGTAAGAATACGTCTTTTAATATTAATAAGACACAAACTAAGTAATTTACTATCGACATACTCGAGTGAGTTATAAATATAAGGGTTTAACTTATACAATACTACATATATATAAGCCTTCCTATTGAATTTATCTCTTAGAAAAACCGTATCAAAATCCGTTAGGTAGTTTTAAAGATTTATAGAGACAGACAAGATTAATAATAAGTATATTTTAACTTAACCATTCAGTAGACAATCGTTGCATAAAGGTGCGTTATTACAATGAGTATTATTTACATTTTACTTAGTACAAGTACGTGGACGTATGTGCTAAAGGACAATAGTCGAGCAATTATCATGTATTTATACTGCAATATACAGAAATGGTGATACAACCTTTTATAAAACGAGATGGACCGCGCGCCTTCGCTCCCGTAACATTACGTTATATTTAACCAGTGAGTTTATAGAAAGAAAGAAAGAAAAGTTTATTCCATTCACGCTCGCTCTATGTACATCATAACACACACAAACAAAGAAAATAAGATGAGAAAAACAAAAAACAATGCATGTTAATATTAAAACATTGAAGATAAAGAAACATTAAATAAACTCTATTGTTGCATAAAGTGTATGGAAAGGGAAGAAAGCCAATCGGCATTTTACATTTATCTGTTTGCTAAAAATCGTTGTTTTAGATAGAACATTATTCGGGAGCAGCTTTAAACCACTATTGTACCAATGAATAACAAGTGTTCGCACAAGTATTATGTAGAATCCATTAAATACACAATAAGTAATAAAAGTTAAGAGTTAACTGTGAGAAATTTCTGGGTTAAAATTTCGTTGCAAAATGTGTGCTACATTATTAAAATTACTCTAAAATATTTATGTAATTATTATGCTAAACTCTCAAACCATTCCACGTGACACGCCATGTGAATATATCATAACTAATGAATTCAAATTCCATTACAAAACTATTTAGTAACAAGCCTAATATTATTAATTATAAAATCTACACACAGTCTGTGAATAGGGTTACCAAGCGTTTTGATAAAGTTAGGAAAAATATTTTTGATTGTCTGTACGGCCAAATTAACTGTGCTGTCTAGTCCGGCATTTGTAAGACTTTTTTACATAAGAGTTTCTTTGAAAATTAATTTCGTTTTGTTTTGGATTGGGAATTTAACAGCTAATAAAACATATTTGTACATTTATATTCAACTAGCTGATCCGCGCGGTTTCGATGCCATATCATAATGCTATATATAATATATATAGCCTACTTACTCGTGGTGTATATAGCTTTAATATACATTTCGAATGGTGAAAGAATTTTTAAAATCGGTCCAGTAGTTTTTGAGCCCGTTCATTACAACCAAACAAAATTAAACTTATTAGTGTAGATTTAACAATTTGTTCGAAATTATCAGAAACATTTATACATTCGTTTTATTCAAAAATCCCAACAATGCAATCCGGCCTTTACGTATGGCGAAATGGTAACCCTATGACTACGTCAAATTACGTTAAAGCGAAACAGCACTACGTAATGCACTCGCCAAGGTCGGGTTAGAGCGAGACGGGTGTATGTCTGTAAGCTATCGTAATCATTTCACCACGCGGCCGTGAGCGATGTGTCAAAACATACGCTCGAGGAATATTTTATCTGTGCGTGATTTGCAGGCATAGATAATGGGTACTTTATAGAGGGCGAGCATCTTGTATTTATGTACAAGCAATATTTTGCTTTACTTTTTATAAGTAGGTTTATTTGTTTAGGACCTCTGTGTCTGATTCGCTTGTAATTTGAACATCTTTATTGTTATAATTCGTCGAAATTACGATATTATATAACTTTTAAAGCAAAATTATGGGTACACAACAGCAAATTTTTTTAACTTAAACTTTATCTAATGTCTATGTTATTTTAATCATTTAAATTTAAGGGAACACAGGGAATTGATTTTAATATGATTTTAATTTAAAAAGTTAAATTTTAGTTTAATCGATCGATTGAAAGGAAATTCAATATTTTAAGTCTTATTCTCACAAGAATTCATTTCTGAATAATTGGTAAAGACAACAATCCATCCGGTTGCTATTTCTTACTCAGATAATGTATTTGCACCACATATAGATACATTCCTCTATGGTATTCTGATGTGAATCAACTTTGTTTCACTTTCGATTAACATATCACATCGATGTTGGCACAGGCTGATGTAATACACTAAAAAACACACATGCAAGCACAACACAAGCAACAAGCACACGTAAATTTTGATTCAATTATTACTTACTTTTATTATTTCTTACTTACGTCTTACTTTTAATAAATTAATCAATCATTCTAATAAAATTATTGTATGGAACATGTGACCACAATTTCCTCAACATGTACCATATTTTTACTTAATATTTAAATGATATAAATATCTAATGTTATTTTGTTTGTTACAGAGAGACCTCGCCTCCGTCGCCGATGGGTGACGAGAAAGAGTCCAAGATGAGCCAAATTCAGTTCTCAGCGCCCATGGACAAACAAAACACGATAGTAAGTGACTAACTAAGGCCAAAATTTGATTAGAGCATAAGTTATCTCAAACATGTCAGTAACTTACAAAAATTTGCTTTGAGCTTAAATTAACCCAAACAAGTTAGTAAGTAACTAACTGCTATAATTTTTGAGCTTAAGAATTTAGAAATTTGTAAAACACTACAGTTAGTAGGACCTTTGTGTTTAAGCCCATTGTAAACTAAAGAAAAACATGGTTGTTAGTTTACCTCACTTATAAGCTTTATATTATTAAGTCTAACCGTTAAAAAGCGCGTTAGTAACAAGCTTACACGTACCTAATATTAGCTTGTGAGTTCAAAGACTCGATGCTTTGTTAACTTAAATATCAGCATATTTGCCAATAAGCCGTAGCCGTCAGGCAAAGCTATTCGAGTCACATCTAAAGATGCGGTTTTTATCAAGGGATATCTTTAGACTTTCAATATAGCAAAACACACTGAGTAACGATGTTGTTTTCGAAGATTTAAAATATAAAAACACTAATATTATATTATATAGATATAATGTTGAAAAAATGTAGAAGCGTATATTTTAAAGGCGTATAGATTAAGAACGGATAAACGCTATCAGTTGAGTTGTATTTATTGTATTAAGTTGAATTTAAAAGTAGCGTAGAAAAATATCATTTTGTATTTTTAGCATCATGTTTCTTACTTAATGTCCTAAAATTTGCTTTTAAAACTAATTTTATTTTAATTTGCTTTTTATGTAAAGCCGAACAGCACGTGTTTTTTTGTCCGGCTGTTTATAATTTATTCATACGGAATACACGTTTCGTATTAAAGAGATTTGAAGAGGTTATAAATAAATTTAAAACCTGTATTATACAGAGTTAATTAAAATTGAGTTTACATAAAATATAACTTTTTTTTATTGGCCCAGTAAAAAATTAATTAAAAAACAACAAACAAACATACCTTGAGTTTAACAAGTTATTTGCGTATTCTCAATAATTGGTAGTGTAAAAACTCACTGAAAATATATATTATTCAATAGGTGAAAGAATTTATAACGTTTTTGTATATTCTTTGGAGAAAATTAACCATTTCTGAGATTAGCGCGTGCAAACTAACAATATTTTCAGCTTTATTTTATTACAATACATTTGTCCAAAGTTACCTTGCATATATGTATATGTAACTATTTTACTTTTGATTGAAACATGACAGGTAAAAATTAAAAGATCAGTGGGGCTATTAATAAAATAATCACATTATTTAATTACTACTTAAATGTTAGTTTGAAGGTTATTTTTATATATGGTCACAGGAAGCGGAAATCTATTAGGGCACAACAAAATATTTAATAGTTTCATATTTAGACGTGATGATTAAATTTTAGTTGAGGAAAACGTTTTCACTTTTGTTATTTATTTTTATTTCATTTATAAGTAGAAACATTTCAAACCTGATTGTTTAATACGATAAAATAATTAGTTCCTTTAGTATTTTCGATTTTTTTATACAATAAGGCTTTTAAATACTGTAATTGAACGAATGCTGGAATGATACTCAATTGTAAGAAGGTCTTAAATGCCATTAAAACGAAGAGAAGAAAAAAATATTTAAGCATATATTAGTTATTCAATGCATGCTTGAATACGCTCAAATGAAGATTGAGACCTACTCTAGTAATTTAAACTTAAAATCTTTTATTTGTCTTATTTTTATTGTAATTATTGAATAATTGTTTTTTCTTTTCATTTCTATTCTTATAATTTCATATCTTAAGTATGTTAGACAGTTTACACGATCAATTTTAGTTTAAAATTTTTTGATAGTCACCATTACTAGTAGGGTTTTTTTAACAGTAAACATTTATTCATTCAGCATTAAATATTGTTTGCTCCATTCAAACTATAACAAAAAACAAATAACATATAAAAATATTTTTTCCTTTCGCAGGCTTTATATCATTTAAAATACTTAAACTACTTCTTTCGCAGGCTTTACAAAAACGCGCAGAAGCGGTGTGCGTACAGAACGCGTATAAACACTACGGCTCCAACAAGCGGCCGAACCACGTGCTCAGCAAACTGAACATGACCGTCAAAAAGGGCACCATGTAAGTACTCACATTATTTATAAAAAAATAAAAATATATTTATTTGCCAGATAAAAACAATACAATATAAATATAACAACACAATACAATATATCAATAATATGAATAAAAATAAGAAAATTCTATCATGAATATAAGGAACACATAATGGAAAATAAATCTGTATATACATTTTACAATGATCTAAAGGTCATATCTGATAGGCAACATGTGAAAGTGGAAGGTATTCCTTTGTCATATTGATTCATATTTGTTCATATTTATTTGTCATATTTATTCCTTTGTCACAAAATGGGCCAAGCTCACGCTGGTGTAATTACCACCCCCCAGCAGAAGATAGGCGTGAAGCAGTATTGCACTGTGTTTCGTACGGTGAGCGGGTGCCCGGAGGCCTGTATTCCCATCCCATTTCTCTCCCATCCTTTTCTACTTTCCCAATTTCCCATCATCGTTCTCTCCTTATTCCTTTCCCCTTCATTCAAGCAAGGCATCTGAAACACTATTGTTGTATGTGTTCATGGGCGGTCAATCTTAACATCAGATGAACCGCATGCTCCGCTTGCCTGCTGTATCATAAAAAAGTAATACGAGTATACATATAAACCTTCCTTTTCCTCCTCCATCAGGTAGTTTTAAAGATCTAAGCATACATAGGGCTAAACAGCAGGGAGTGACTTTGTGTTATACTATGTAGTGATTTTAAATTTATATTATGAAAGTACTAAAATTTTCCCTTTTAATAATATTATTGAAGACTTCAAGAGCTACAGTTTAATTGCATTATAATAAAGTATCAATTACTCATGCAGTCTATTGTATTATACCAGAGGTTCCCAAACTGTGCGTCGCAGGAAGTATCGTAAAGCGTCGAAAGGTTCAATTTCTTCCTCTTCCCCCCATTGATGTGTCCCCTTAATCCTCTTTGAAACTAGAATTCACTCTCTGCTGACACTATGCGTCTAATCATATAACTAAACTAATGCGTCAAGTATAGAAAAGATTGAGAAGCCCTGGTCTATACATTGCATAGATCAAGGGTTCCCAAACTGTCATTGCATCCCCTCCCCCCATTAATGCGTACCGCAGTTCCCTTATTCCTATTTGGAACTAAAAGTCATCCCGCTTACACTACGGCGTCTAATCATAATTCATTGACTGCTTCGTTGGTCTAGTGGTTGCATCTTTGAATACAGATAACGAAGGGTCTCGGGTTCGAATCCCGGGTGGGACCAAAAAAAGAAAAAATGTTTTGGGATTTTTCTGACAAAGAAATCTCAGTAACTGCCCTGAGTCTGGAAGTTGTCGGTGTTGGAACACCCCCTTGCCTCGGAGAGCACGTAAAGCCGTCGGTCCTGCGCCTGATCTCTCTCCGGCCGTGTCTGTCTGCCCCCATCGGATTATGATAGTAAAGGAATAGAGAGTGCACCTGTGTTCGCGCGTACACTTGTGCACTATAATATCTCCTTCGCAGCTGACTAGTGTCTGTTGAGATTGGCCACCATGGCTGAAATCGGTCAGGGGAGCTATTATTATTAATCATAATAATTAAACGCATAAGCGCGTCGCGAAAAGATTGAGCACCCCTGATCTATACATTGCATAGATTACTATTGATACATATAAGGGCTCTGGCACACCGTCAAGGGCGTCTCAACAAAGAATCATTAACCTCTTGTTATAATAACAATAACCAATCAATTATTTTGACACGTAATACAAAGCAATAGAGACCATTTCCGTGTGTAATTTTGCTGACGTATCCAATTTTACGAAATACATTGTGGTTGGACTTACGTCCTGTTGATTTTATCGACAAAATTCTTTTGATATTAATCACCAAGTCAGTTATTTACACTGTGAAATGTTTATAAGAAATTATTTCATAAGTTAATTAGTGAGGCTCTATAGCAAGTAGCATAATATATAGCCTATAAAATATAGCCTGCTATAACATAAAAAAGAAAAATAAATGTTACTCGTGGATAATTTATCTTTCGAATGGTGAAAGAATTTTTAAATCGGTCCATTAGTTTTTGAGCCTATTCCTTACAACGAAACAAACAAACAAAGTTATCCTCTTTATATTATTACTAGTGTAGATAATCAAATACCTAAAATAAACATACAGTACTAAATATAATAACGCTGCCTTGGCTGCAAAAATTTCTACGGTCTACTTGCGGTTGCGCCAGAAAGGATGTTTCGACATCGGGTATTATATTAAGCGGTATGGCAATGGGTGGTAAAAGTGCAGGTTCTATAATCCTGCCTGTTAATATTTTATTTATTTTTAACTAGCTTTCCGCCTGCGGTAATTATTCGAATTTTTCTCGCCGTAAAAACCATGCTTGAACTTCAACGAACATTTAAAAAAAAGAATTGTCCAAATTGGTCCAGTCGTTGTTGAGTTATGCGCTTACCAACACATTTTGACAAATGACAAATCTTTATTTGGCATCACAAAAAGAAATATACATCAAAAATAGAAATTGAACTACTTTTAATAATCTCTATGATTAAGATTGCGTATACTTCTATACTAATATTATAAAGAGAAAAGATTTGTTTGTTTGTATTGAATAGGCTCTGAAACTACTAGACTGGATTTGCATGAACTTTGAGCTTCTTCGAAACCCGAGGAAGGACATAGGATAGTTTTTAATCCGAAAATCCTACGGCTCATCAATTAGTCTATTATACCTACATATCTAATGTTTTTACACTAAATATAGTGGATCGATTTCAAAAATTCTTTCAACATTGGAAAGTCGTGTCTTCACTGAGTTACATATTCTACTAATATAAAAAATGCGAAAGTTTGTGAGGATGTATGTATGTTACTCTTTCACGCAACAACTACTGCACCGATTATGATGAAACTTGGTACATATAGGCATGGGTTCAGTATAACATATAGGCTACTTTTAATTCTGAAGTAGTCACGGAATCAGGAGTTACGCGGGTGAAATCACAGGGCGCATTGAGCTGAATTAAAAAAAAATCTGTGTGCATGTTTTCTGAATATTACCATATAACTCAATTATGTTACCCTCCAATCTAATGAAAACCATCAAATAGATGTCTATTAGAGAATCACATATATACTGACAGTCTCTTTAAAACTGTCAATCGCTTACTAAAACCTTTTACAAGCAATTAGTCACGACCGAACACATGGCCTTATTAATAATAATTGTTCCAGTACAATGACGTTACATTAAACTGCATACGTCAGCAAAACCATTGTCGACACGGAAACCAATAGTGTCAAATTAGTATAGCCTTCTTGATGAGCGATTGTTTATGAAAGGTTAATGATCCTTTGTTGCATGTTGGATGTATATCATGCTTGTTCCTATATCTATACAAAGCCGGTGCAAAATCTTGTTAAATTGAAAATAGATAAAGGCACTGACTTTAGACTTCAACAAAAATAAAAGTTATTTTCTACTTTTTAGAGCGAGGAAGTCGTTCTTTTATTTATCCCTTTTCAGTGTCCGTGAAGGGTAATCACATCATCTAGTCACAATTCAGTTGATATATACATCATTAAACCTTAACCACAGAGCTTATTCCGTTGATTTTCGAGGAGTTCCCTGGAATATCTTCCACATGGACGATCAGACTTGAACCAAATTTCTATGGGACCACACTGGAACTCTACTTCTCTCTAAATCCATAAACGCCGGAGATAACATACATAAAAAAATCGGACGAATTGATAACCTCCTCCTTTTTTTGAAAGCCGGTTAAAAAAACGAGTCGTTTTACTTACGGATAGTACAATATACTACTAGATGGAAGTCTACAGCGTATCTATAATTCTTTTTCCTATGTTATTCTTAATTATTTCTTTTTCTTAAAGTGTCTCTCTAATTATTTATTTATAAAAAAGTACATGACAGTCCCATCGTGCCTTAAACCTAATCTATACATCACATCTTATTTCACACAGTCCATAATAAATCTTACAAAATACCTAAACCTACAATCTATCATCTACCGGTAACTTTAAAAAACTAAACAATAAAACAATAATAAAAATAAAACGAGTCATTTTATTTACGGATAGTACAATAACCTGCTAGGCGTAAGTCTAAAGCGTATCTATAATAATCGTGGCTTTAACATAACTTACACTCACACTAAAAAGTAGAAAATAACTTTTATTCTATTTTTTTTGAAATACAAAGTCGGTGCAAAATCTTGTTAAATTGAAAATATATAAAGGCACACATCAACATCCGGAAATCATAAAATGCATAAAAAGAATAAGGTCTAATTAAGAACCTCTCTTTTTTTGAAAGTCGGTTAAAATTTTTTCATTGTTAATCAAAAAAATTACATTATTATCACATTGTAAATATTATTTTGTTACAGCTACGGGTTGCTGGGCGCGTCAGGCTGCGGGAAGACCACGCTTCTATCCTGCATCGTGGGGCGGCGGAAACTTAACAGTGGGGACATTTGGGTGCTAGGGGGCAAACCGGGGACCAGAGGTAAGCTTTATTTTATTTATTTTAAAGGAATTTCTGTGCATGATCATAACAATTGAAATCAAATCATCTAGATAAGGTTTAATCTTTTAATATAAAAATAAATCGTAAAATGCCAAAACCTTTTGAACCTTAAGTGCATAACTTAATAACATCTAGACCAATTTGGTTAGTTAATTCTTTTTTTAAATGTTCGTTGAAGTTCAAGGATGGTTTGTATGGCGAGAAAAATTCGAATAATTTTCGGATAACCCCTCAAAACAACCCTTTTCTTTTTCTTTTTATACAAGGATTTTCTAACTAAGTCTGTCGGGTCCGCTATTATTTAATAATTATTTTGGATATTATGAAATGTACTGTTTATGTTTGTTCCCCAAGATTTCCTTTATTTACCAAGGAATAGTTTCATTAATAAAGTAAAAATTTTTGTGAAATTTATTTGAAGAACAAGTAGGTTGAATATATAATGTATATTTTTATATCATGTCTTACAAAATCTAATCTTCAATCAGTCTTTCATACAAAACAATATTTAAAATTAAAAAAAAACTACAAATTCACAAAAATCCCATCACTCCAGGCTCAGGCGTTCCCGGCAAACGCGTAGGCTACATGCCCCAAGAGATCGCGCTGTACGGGGAGTTCACCATCAAGGAGACCATGATGTACTTCGGCTGGATCTTCGGCATGGAGACCAGGGAGATCGTGGACCGGCTCCGGTTCCTCCTGGACTTCCTGGACTTACCCAGCGAGAACAGAATGGTCAAGAATTTGAGGTTAGTTTTAGTTATAATTTATATCTTATATAAACTAGTGGTTCGCCCCGATCCCCCCTAACTTCGTAACCCCCTCACCGATTTCGCTCATCTTCGAAGTCGACATTTTCTTTTGAATAAACTATTCGCCTATGAAACTTTATTAAGATCAGATAAACGTTCCTCTAGTTATCTTCGGACAAATTTTTTCATACTTACATACAAACATACAACCGCCCCGCCAACTCGACTCTTAGACCTGACGTTCAGTCAATTAAAGTTTTATATATGTCGCAGTAAGATAGAAAAAGCCGTAACATAGTTATATCCCTAGGGATATAATTATATGCCGGAACATAGTTATACGAAAGCGATTCATTACTATCTTACTAGGAATATAGTTATAAAACGGTCCAAGTTCAGTGATATAGTTATATTACTAGATTTCGTTTAGTGAAATAGAAATCTACCATAGAATTAAATAAATATTGGTATAATAAATTTGTTTTATCTTCATTCAAAAATCTACTTTATGTATTCTGCAGTTAGTTACAATACTTTGTGACATTAACACGTAATTACATGTATTAAAGTAATTTCAATTATAATTAAAATTACCATGTTTTGGAATTCAAACATTAACAATGCAATTAAACATAATGAAATATTAAAAATCTTTTAAAACTAGTCAACAGTTTTGAGATAACTTTATTTCTTATATTTATTAAGTTGAAATGTTTGTTTCTTTGTTAGTAATTTCAAATTTTTGTTCAAACAAGAAGCGGAATCATGTCATCTAGAATTTAGTAGCACTGAATGCTTCTTACAGGCACATCTTTTAGCAGAACACTGTATATTCGATTTTTTACAGGAACGCTGCACACTCCGAAAGCTATTTCACTAAACTTAATCTAGTAATATAACTATATCACTGAACTTGGACCGTTTTATAACTATATTCCTAGTAAGATAGTAATGAATCGCTTTCGTATAACTATGTTACGGCTTTTTCTATCTTACTGCGACATATATATATCAATGTATCGTCGATTCGTTATTTTTGTCAATTTTGTCAACATCTTCAGTTTTCGGTTCTGGGCCTGAAAACTTACATAAAAACTGTCCTTGTATGAAATCTTTTTGGAGAAAAATAGCCCGCCGCCGCCACCAAATGTCCAGGAATTTATTTATAAATTTATCTTTTTTACAAAAACATTGACAACAACTGATTTCAAAAATAACTCTATTTTTTATGGGATCACCAAAAAAACTTTAGTCAGTGACCGTTCTGCACATAAATTCGTAGTTTTAAATAAGTTTTCCTACAGTATAATCTTGTGTTTGTTTTAACGCGAGTACTTTCGATTTAAAATAAAATACTTTTTAAAGGCGGTTTATTATACAATCCTTTAAAAAGTATTTAATTTAAAACAGTTTTCCTACGATTACAATTACGATCAAACTCATGTATGGTCTTGTAACATGACATACAACCTTACTTAGAAATAATTACGTAAATTAGTACTTATTTGAAAGAGTAATTATCTAGGTAACCATTACAAAGTATGCGAAATCACCCATTATGTTAGAATTGCAGATAAAAAACATTAAATATGTACATATTCAAAGAGACTTTAAAATATTAATGTGAAGTTTAAAACTCGTTCTGTACTAATATTATAAAGAGAAAAAAATTGTCTTTGTATTATGTTTGTAATGTTTTTGGCAAAAACTGCTGAACCGATGTCAAAAATTATTTCATCGTAAGGAAGCTGCATCTCCCCTCACTCAGGAGAGATACAGCTTATGAGAGTGGAGGAATCGAGAGTGGATTCCTCTGTTGGAAATAAGAAATAATTTTTTAAATCCATTCAGTAGTTTAGCGCACGCAAGCTAACAAACTTTCCAAATTGATTATAATAATATAAATAAATATATGACAATCTATTTTCGTTCACTAGGTAAACCATTAAAATATTCAAAAGGCATAACACGCAGAACATTTTTATAAATGAAATGAAAATGTATTAGTGAATAAGTCATTGGAGTGTCTTTGAAAATAAATAAATAACTACCACAAGATTCATGCATTTTTATAACCATATTCTTATAAAATATGCATTGATATCTCGGAGCCGTTAATTATAATTATTATTATTAAGGACAAGATGTATTTTCCTGTGCTTTTTATGCTCACCTTGATCTGTTTACATCTTTCAAATGCCATAGTTAATATACTCATTTAATAATTACGGTGACACAATAATTTATTTCAATGTTTAATGATAGTTATTAAAAAATGTATCAATATTAATACAAATAAATAATGATGAAGTAATTGCTAAAATGGCTTGTAATTTTTGAAGAATTAATATTTTTTGCAGAGAATCCGTTGATGGAGTTAACTCTAAATAAATTCACGTTATTATATCGTAAAATATTATTTATTATTCGAAATAAACATTTGACCGTTTTTAAAATCACGATTTTAAAACATACAATTAATCAATAGGTATTAGGCAATAGATATTTTTCACTTTAAAAGAGGTAAAAATCTTGATACATTTATTAATTAATCATTCCTTGGTCCGCTGAAAAAAAAAACCATAACGTCACTTCACAGACTATAAAACCTATTTCCCGCGTAGATTTCCCGCCATTTTGTTTTTAACGTATACATTTAGACAAGCATAAATAAATATACAAGTTTAAGTACACTTTGTTTATATAAGGAAGTTGGCATTGACAAGACTTGTACCTAAGTCTTAAAACTACACATATTTTCCGCATTAACTTTTGGTAATTTTGTTTTTATATGTATATTTTATTGTGCGTGCGACCAAATCTAGTATGCGAACCTGTTTAGAATTTTAAAACAATTTTTTATTACTAAGATAAATATTGTAGAACTTAGCATAGGCTCTAAATCTTTTTGACATTTTTGGCAATATCTGAATAAAAAAATAATTAAGATATTTAAAAGGCAAAAACTGTTACATAAAAATTTACAGATATGCCAAAAAATCTTTGTCCATCCAAAATGCATTTATAATATAGGAATAGCTTTGAATTGACGTCATTCGCTTTAAATTCGCAGTTAAAGAATCAACAATACAGTTAAGTGCCTCGTATATATGATAATTCTAACAAAATTTTATTGCGTTTAAAATTTTGAGAGACTTTCAAGATGGCGTCGTAAAAAATATTATCAAAGATATTTTAAAATTGCCTTTAATATCATCAACACGTATTTAAAATTTACAAATTTATTTATGTGTGTAAATTGGAAAAAAATAGGAGACGAAATATGACGCAAGCAAAGCTATAAAGTAAAATATGTTTAAAAAAAGATTGTAGATTTTAGTGAGTGATATATTTATAAAAACAGTTTCAACATTTTATTTTATTTATATTCTTATAGGTACAAGTAATTATCATCTATCATTAATGATTATTATTATATTTTCCATTAATAAATTTAAAAAAAAATATTTCCTATGGCAACCCAAAACCTAAGCAACACAATCAAAGTTACCGAATACCTGAATTACCTGAATTCTATTCTAACTACATAATATTAACCCAGCAAAATTAAGTTATGCCCGGTTTCTGTGTATTGTAGTTTAACTAATAATAGTTATAAATTCATTGCAATTAACTGTCAGACAAATTTTTGACGAAATTTGAGTTACCGGATATTAGGGCTATCGAATAGATAAATTAACATTAAAGTGACACAGAAACCGGCATTCGTGGTTTTTATTTTATTAATTTTTTAAACCAAACTAAACAAAACAACAAGATAATAGATAAATATATGATTTACCATTAATCGCCCAGAAAAAGTGACATTTCGGAGCCTTGAACCAACATGTAAAAAAATACCATTGGAGAATGAATCTTTCGAATAAAAAATATATGAATATTCATGAATGAGTATGGAAAATACCAAGAAGTTTAAAATTTCAATCATACACAGGTCCTTGACCTTCGTTAAGGTTTAATAATAACATATTGATTGGCTCATTGAGTGAAAAAACTTATTGAAAAAATAGTACTTTTAATTGGTAGAGGTAATAAACGGATTTTTTTATTTTATTTATTTTTATATCTGTATGCCTAATGTAAAGCAAGAAGTGCATGGAACTAAATTTTAAAAATGTCACCTTTTCACTGTAACCTACTTCTACAAATAAATATTATTTTATTTCATCTCATGTATTATTGATTACTCGCTTTGATCCGCAGCTTTGCTCGTATGAATTTTCCACATAAACACTATCTTTTATCTAGGATTAAAATCTATGTTCTTTCCAGTACTCACAACTATATGTATGCAAAATTTAAAGAAGATTGTTTGAGTAGATAAAGAGTAAAGAGGTAACATACAAAAATACTTTCGTATTTATAATTTTAGTTCAAATTTGGATGATACACGAATTCTTTAATGATACCGAATGTGGTTGTATGATAATTAAAAGTAGTTTATTCTCCTTTGTTTTAATTAAAAAGATTATTTCTTATGTTAATTTTTAATTTTAACTAGCTATGGCCACGGATTCACTCGCGTATATAGCTCGTTACCGAGGATTTCCAGGGTTCAAAATCAATGTCTTTTTTCTGGTTCTTAGCTATCACCCTACAAATTTTCTGCAAATTGATTCAGCAGGTTTCGAGTTATAAGTATTGTAACCCGTCTCTGTTTTATACGCAATTACTTATAACGATAAAATTGTAAACGTTAATTAGATTGACTATTAAGATATTTAATAACCGCTAGTTCTATTTCTTACATTACGTTAATTAATGAGCTTGCAAAAAAGCTAATTTGGTAGATACAGTTAAACAACGTATGTGGGTCGTGGGAAACCCCAAAATGTTGTTACTAGGTACAAATTAATTCAACATGTATTACATTTTGTACTCTGAGGCCCAAGAGACAGACTAGCAACGCTCCCCGACTTCGCACGCGTGCAATGCTGATACATAAAACTGTGAACGTTTCATATTAAAATTAGTTCATTATTTTGATAAATCTCGTGGGTTCAACCTGCGTTTGCAATGTAAGCGGAAATAAATTGATTATTAACGACATTACATTAGAATCCTCAAAAATAACAGTATTTCTCCACTATTTCATGGATGTTATCATATACATAAACCTTCCTCTTGAATCACTCTATCTATTAAAAAAACCGCATCAAAATCCGTTGCGTAGTTTTAAAGATTTAATCGTACAAAGGGACATAGGGACAGAGAAAGCGACTTTGCTTTAAACTATGTAGTGATGATGAAAGACAGAATTATAGCTGTATCTTTATTCTTAGTTTTAACGTTGTAAATACGGAAATTTTGTATTTAGTATAATTTAATATTAATAAGAAAAAACAAGGAAATAATGTAAATTGCCTTAAAAAGCAATATAAATATTAATTTAATTATTAGCACTTTACAGAATATATTAAAATCTGTTTGTCTGTGCCGATTTTAATGATATTATGAAAACCTGTAACACCAGAAGTAAAAAGCTAGATTTAATTAGTAATGGCCATATCTATGCATATTATCATAAATTTAAGTAACCATGGTTGTGTGTGTTTGTTTGATTGATCAAGAATAACTCTTAAACGAACGGCTTTTTGTATGTTTTTCACCAATAGTAGGAAGTATAACTTTTATAATAAATATCATAAAAGTTTTTATTAATAAAAGTAATGCAATTGATGACGGGAAATAAGAAATAGAATAAAAAAATCGTTAAAAACTATTGGCTTAACAATTTTTTCTGTAGATTTAAGTCTCAATACAATAGAGTTATAATAAAATAATTTGAATAAATATTATTTAGAAACATTTATCATTAATTTAACTATTAAATTGATCTACTAGCTGATCTCCCGTAGCATAATGTTATATATATTACTCGTGGACAATGTAGCTTTCGAATGGTGAAAGAATTTTTTAAATCGGTCTAGTAGTTTTGAGCCTATTCATTTCAACCAAACAAAGTTTTCCTCTTTATAATATGAGTGTATATAGTATAGATGAGTCGAGTTTAATTAAATATAATATTTTTTGTTCATAGCTTATAACCTTATTGTATAGAACACAAACCCTATTCAAGGTTGATCGTCTTCCTCCGACCTTCCTTGGACAACTCATCACAAAACCATCAATGATTGAATGAAATACCTTATTTTATTAAGTTATAAAAGTTTATTAATTTAATCACATACTACTTCCTACTGACCTAAAATAAAATATATATAATACAAAGACAGGTTTGTTACAACACTTATAACTCCAGATCTGCTGGACCAATTCGGAGAGAAAAGACAGAAAATTCGTAGAGAAATAGCTTAGGACCAGGAGAAGGACATAGGATACTTTTCATCAAGGATTCCTTCAAGAACGGGCTATGTACGCGGGTGAAACCGCGGGGCACAGCTAGTATTAAATTAAAAATATGAAAATTAGGATGTTTGAGTATTTGAATGTTTGTGTGTCAATCACGCCGCAGCTATTGAACTGATGTTGTTGAAATTTTGTATATGGATAGACTGTTGGATGGGTTCGAAGATAGGCTACTTTTATTCATCTATAGTCCTCGAATTGAATTCGCGTGAAACCGCGGCAGAAGTTAGTTAAAAATATTTGTACACCAACGACTGTATGGATCTGTATCTATTCTAAAGATAAACTGAAGCTAACTTAAAATATTCTAAATTTTAATCCATTTATATTATTATAAACTATATTTGTGACAAATTACATCCCAACCTGTTTGACGGTTTTTAATATCAAACAAATAATACCTAAATATCACACTTTAATAGAAATAAATAATATATATTTAAGCAAGTATTTACGTTTTCTGTTCGCATACATTTATTTTATTAATACTATGTATTTGACAAGATAATTTTCCTTCAAGTTTGGAATACAATACAACATGGAATTAACAAGTGTATATGGCTGTAGCCTTTACTAAGTAACATATATGGATTGTCCCACATATCGCATCCGCTCTTATGTAACCTTATTACGAACATTTAAATTGCTTTTGCTGTTTCATTATACAAGATTATGGCCCAATGGTTTGGCCAATGTGGCCAACGTTGGCGAATTGCCTTCAATATTCTATCACTTGTTTTGCTTACTAAAGTCAGGCAAATCTATCTATTTGCACTTACTTTGATTTCAATATGCTGTCGATAGCCCTTGTTATGACTTTTGACAATCAAATGTCATTTAATCTGAGATTACAATCTATCCATAATCTTTGATACATTATTGAAAAGGGTCCTTAGCTAGTATCTTGCTGTGAGCTACACCTCCCGTTGTTATCTTTAAGTTAAAACCTTTTTAACACCTGTGTCGTATACCTTCATATTCTCCCCTATTTAACTCCCTCTTTCTACCTCCTAGCTTATCCTTAGGTTGGATTAGCGAGAAAGATTAGAAAGAAAGAAAATCATTTATATGACATAACACAATACATTTAAGATATACACAATAATACAATTTTAATTATAAAAATACATCAATTTCATGTGTCATACCGCCATATTCATGTATCATTTCATATAGACTTTAGCTGTATTAGATGATAATATAATTTTTATTTAACTTCGAATTTATTGCAAGCGACGCTACGGGTAGAAGTAATTTCTTCATAAATGACATTAAACAAGGTTTAAAGCCAAGCGCCACCCATTCATTAAGATTGTCACGGCATTTAACAAAGACGTCACGCCTCTTACAAACTTGTCACGCTGGTTAACAAACAATGTATTGTGGTTAAATGCTTTGAGTTATTCACATTACAGGGTTGTTAGTCTAATTGTTTGTGTGCTGCATTTGTTGTTTCATTTAAATATCGATTTGAAGATAATCAATACTATTGACTAAGCGAAGCGTGGTCTTAGAATTGAGATTGCGGAGTGATTGTATGTCTGTGTGATTGTGTGTTTATATGTGAATATGAAATAGTTATCTGACGATAACCCGAGTGTGGCTAATCAGATCTTGATAAAATTTCATAGGCGAAAAGTTTAGACAAAAGAAAATATCGAGTTTGAAAATGAGCAACGTCGGTGGAAGGCTTGCGAAGATAGTTTCTCCCTCCCTATCTATTTATAAATATAGCCAAGTAGAAGGCTGAAATAAAAGCTCTCACCCTGATTAACAATCAATGTAGTATTGAAACCTTACCTACGAAACCTGAAACGAAACGCATAGATACACTATAATATTATGGTTATTAAACTCAATGGATTTTTATTAGACGGCTTAATCAATTTAGGTCAATTAATAGTTCTAAAATTAAACAAAAAAGGCACTATAATTGGGACAAATTAAGATTGTCACGGCGTTTAGCAAACATACAACGCCTATTACTACGCGTTGTCACGGTAGTTAACTAACAATGAATTTAATGCCTTTGAAACGAATCAGTTATGCACATTATGTTTTACTGTTAACGGGTTGTATTTAGTTATTTAAATCAAATTTAAATAAAAATAACAATATCCAATAAATGTTCTGTAAGTTTAGAAATCTATAAAAAATAAGATGTAACGTTCTTCAAAATAGTTTTACTAATTAATTCTTTAATTTCTATTAATTATAATATTATTTGTATTTTAGTTTAGGATGCAAATGATTTCCTTATTAAATGTAATCAAATTAAATAAATAAAAGTAAGAAATGCTAATGCTGTAGGAAATAACACGAAAAAATTACTTCGGATATTTAATATTGAAAAGACTAAAGTTTCCGCCTTCCTGATTTAGAAAATTTAAATATTTTTTTTGCCTCATTATAATGTAGCTACAAGTTCTTTTTCATTACTTTCGTAATGTTTAAAATTATCAATATTTCTTTACATACTTTTATTTAGAATACTAGCTGATCCGCGCGGCTTCGCTCTCGTAGCATAATGATACATATTATATAGCCTACGTTACTCGTGGCTAATGTAGCTTTCGAATTGTGAAAGAATTTTTAAATCGATCTAGTTTTTGGGCGTATTACAACTAGGGATTGCAGTACCGGTACTGAAACGGCCATCGCCAGTACCGGTACCAGACCCAAGCCAGTACCGGGAATTCCCGGGAATTTCGGGAATTTCGGTACTGAGTACAAATTTCTATTTTTATTTTAGAATATCTAAACGAAGGCAATAATTTTATAATAGTTAATGCGGTTTATACTTACAACTTGTCTGTTCGGTATACGCCGATAGAAATGCAATAAAACAAAAAAATTTCATGAAACTTATTGAAACGGTTACATGAAACAAATTAACGGTAAATAAAGCACATGTCTTTTAACATGAAAATAATCAAAAAACAAACAAAGGCTCGTATTTTTTGCCTGGTGTGTCTCAATGCTGGGTAAGACCTCCCTAAAACCTTTCCATTTATCACGATTTTGGGGTAAATACGGTACCTGTTAACAAAGAAATGATCGATTTCGTCCCACCATTTCTTTGCACTCTATCCAAAGATGACGAGGACTCTCTGCTAATCTTTTTCTCTCAAAGATTAGCAGATCGTCCTCGTCATCCGTAGTTTTCGTCCTGTGCTGGAGAATACGAGTAGAAGATGGCGAATACGCTACAACAACGAGTTATACGAGTTTTACAGCGAGCCGAACGTCGTAAAAACCATGAGAACCATTAAACCAGCTTCGCTGAGCAGGATATGTTGTGAGAATGGACGAGGTTAGAGTACTCCTGCGACTACTATACAGTAAACCAGACGGTCGTGGAAACCGAGGTAACCAAAGCTTAATGGATGGACGACGTACAAATGGGCACCAAAGTGATAGTGTAAGAGGATGGAGGCAAAAAGCCAATAATAACTCGAACTGGAGAATGTTAGTTGACCAGGATAACGCCCATCCGTGCCTGTTAAGCTTTAGATGATAATGATCTCTTTGGTTTGCCGCGACACAATGTGGTGATTTTGACCCAGAGTTTGTCTGGCATGTGACAAATTGGGCCTACCTACCTCCATTTGACTGTGGCATCTATTTGAGCTGCATCGATAATTTTATCTAGCTCGATGGAAACAATCTGTCTGACTGTCCGATCATCGAGAGTGTGAAAAGAAGTGAATATATGCTCTTGAAATATGGCACAGGAGAAAAGATGTTAGAAAAACATTGTACAGTCTCGCAAACTCACCTACTTCAGAGGGATCAGGCGTAGGAGTGACGGTTTTACGTGCCTTCTGAGGTACGGGGGTATTACAACATAGTCAACTTCAAAACTCTGGGCTGTTTGAAAGATTAATTTGTTAGAAAAATTATTATAACAAATGGTTAGATCGAATGAGGCTTTGGTTATTTAATGGCATTCTTAACCGAATATTCAACCAATGAAAATATCCGTTTCGGCCTGACACTAAGGAGGAGTGGGAGTAAGTTAGAGACAAACAATAACTCTTCTTGCCTCCATTTTCAAAAGTTTGATATAAAAAATAGTCGATGGCAAGTATTAACGATACAAGAGATGACGTAACATTGCCATGTTCATACAATGTGCGCTCAAGCACACATAGACACCACTCACAGAAGTCTATCTTTTTTTATTTATGGCAGAGCAAGCAAAGGCTCAAGTGGGTCACCTGATATTAAGTGATCACCGCCACCCATGAGCACCTGAAACACCAGGGGTATCACAGGTGCTTTGTCGGCCTTTGATGGACAAATATGCTCGTCTCTTGAAGGCCCCAATGTCGAAATACAGCAGATGGAAGGTGTTAGATCGCCAACCATCCGATGGTGTGGATGGAAGTCGAGATTACCGCCGGACGTTCGGTGGTGGAAATGTACGGCTGGTAGTATTTCGGACAATTCCTCCGTGCTCTCCCCATAATATATTCGATACTGGACAAAAGGGGATGCGACATCTCTTCGTATCAATAGTGGATCGAGCCCACCGAAAAGCCTACGATTATTGACTATTCGAGCAGCCTGACGTTAGATGCGGTCAAAAGGAAGGAATTGGTACTGTTGGGCTCCCGCCCAGAGATGAGAATAGTACTCCATAGGCGGCCGCAACTGAGTGGCTTGAAGTACTGTCTCGATCTACTGAGCATCCCAAGCTTTTTCAAGGCCAGCTTGGCCTTGCTTTCCAAATAACCGCGGAATTGAACGTCACTCGAAATGTCAACACCAAGGATTCTGATCTTCAGCGATATATTAAGGGAAGTACTCAAAAATTTAGGTGATTCGACCAATGGGGTCGTTTTAGCAAAAGCGCAAACTTGTGTCTTGTGGAGGTAGTTTTGTGATGATGTTCACTAAAGATGCTACTTTGCCATGAAGATTTTTGTATAATAAAGTGATTAAAATAGAAAGTAACTCAATATTTACTAATTGCGTATAGTAATGTATGCGAAAACATTTTTACGTAATATATAAATGTTAATTTTTACCAGTACCGAAAGTACCGAAATTCCCGGGACTTGGGGAGCCAGTACCGGTACTGGACTAAAGCTCTCAGTACCGGGAATTCCCGGGAAATCGAGTACCGGGAATTCCCGGGAGCAATCCCTAATTACAACCAAACAAAGTTTTCCTCTTTATAATAGGAGTGAAGAGTAGATAGTATAAACTTTAGTTTTTAACAAATTTGCATCCTATAAGCAAATAATATTTTTAAGAAATAACCTAAAAAAACATATTTTCTAAAAACATTAAAAAATTACCAAATCACATGATCTTTGCTGTATCACGTTTGAAAATTGCCTTGACAAATTACACAATTAATAATATGTGATGTTAAAATTTAAGAAAAACAGCTGTATAATTAGTATTGGTCATTGCAAAAATTATGACTTTCGATATAACGATAGACATGATGTAATAGTAGGTGTCTGCTTTCTCAAACAAGAAATATTACTTGAAAAACATTACATTTTTTATTTATCTGAAAAACATGAGCTTGAATTCTAATAAATATATTACCTTAAAACTAAAATGCATTATTTTTTTTAACGACAGGACATTTATTTTATTTTTATGTAAG
Organism: Phoebis sennae; assembly: GCA_001586405.1. Classification (NCBI taxonomy): domain Eukaryota; kingdom Metazoa; phylum Arthropoda; class Insecta; order Lepidoptera; family Pieridae; genus Phoebis; species Phoebis sennae. The sequence goes on from LQNK01000737.1 coordinate 269,855, forward strand.
TGTTTTTATTTCACATTTTATAACGATAAAAAAAAATAATAAAAAAACATTTAACTCTACATTGCAATTAAGTATTATAAATTTTATTTGCTTGACAATTTGAGCACGATATATACATAATCTTAATTTCAAATTGTTTAAACAAATACTTATTAGAATATCTCGAAGAACCTCGAAAATCAGCACCTCAAATGATGTCATCAAATAAAAACGCTTACAAAAAATATATTTAACTAATATTTATATCAAGATGTATTTTTTCTTGCTCAATCCGTGGATACCATAAAAATATCTCCATTTTAAATTATTTAACAAAAACTAGGAGTTAATCACATTCACGCGTTTTCTTTAAGAGATTCAATTTTACTAACCTTTTATGTTTATAGATAATGTGGAATAAAGTTAAAAATCGAAATAATAGGTTATTTTAATAAAACTTATACACGACGTAAAACATATACACGGTGTCCCAAAATTCAACGATAATACGGCACCAGGTGGTGGGCCTACTCATAACTACTTGAGGAAAAATAAAATAAAAAT
>LQNK01000737.1:270461-286265 GCA_001586405.1 Phoebis sennae
CCGACGGTGGGCGTGGACCCACTCCTGCGGCAGTCCATCTGGACCCACTTGGTGCGGATCACCAGCTCTGGGGACAAGACCGTTATCATCACCACCCATTATATTGAGGAGGCGCGGCAGGCCCATTGTGTAAGTATAAACAAACAGATGGCATGATTTTTATTACAACTTATATGTTATTTTTCCTGTTGTTCTTTTTTTGGTGTTTGCAATAAATAACATTTTTATTTATTTCATTCATTATCTTTATTCAATGATTTTGTTTTTAAAGAATTCAACTTCCAGATTCTTACTTTCGAATTTATTTATAGACTAGCTATTTATACTATCTTATTAGAAAAGTGTTCTTATGAAAGTGATCTTTGAATTGTAAATTATGATATAAAAAATTGCCGTTGTCATAACGAATTAGCATAGGGATTTAAATAAAACTTCTAAAAATTCATAGACAACTTTTCGCTTTTCTATTAATAAGAACGGGCAGACATAGACACAACAAAAGCTATAAAAGTTAAAATTTTCCGAACTGTGACACGTAATAAGACAAATACCGAAACCAGTTATAATTAATGATTAGGCTCTATGGAATGCGGTCGGAGCAACGTGACGATCTAAGATTAAAAATACGTCGATGTCACGTTTTTGGCGCGAACACGTTTGTCAATTATCAAATATGGCGATGCTAATTTTACCACAACATAGATAATATAGGGAAAATTACATTATAGTAAGATAAAGTGTTGTTTTACATAAACTTTAAATAAAAGCCACATTTAAATATGTCTTATATGGACTTATATAGAGTTAGATAAAATCAAGTGTTCGCAAGATATTATTTTACGTTTATGGTTTTTTTTATTTGTCCATAACTATAGCTTGTAAAGTCTTGTCTGAAAACTAAGACTGCCTTAATGTGTATAATGTTATATATTTAAGTCATATGTAACAATAAATAATTAAAAATAAATCAATACAGGAGTATATATATGTGTGCATTGAACTGTTTAATTGATATATTTTGCGTACTTCCGTAATTTATAATAACAAGAGAGTAAATTAATATTAAAATATGGATAAAGTGTGGTAGACCATCTTCCAATATTCATGTTATAATCTTAAATGACGTCAAATACTAATACATTTCAAATACACTTTAACTATAATACGTTTGATATGCAAATGTCTTTATCTTATAGGATATGAATATAGTGTAAAATGGTATGGAAATAAAATCGATTTTTAAATCAAGTTGTGTATAATAAATTTGATTACACACCTAAGGAACAATTGAAACTTGAATCCATGAATACAGTATATCTGGCTCTATTTTACACAGTGAGCCAAAAAAGTCGTAAAAATATTAATGACTAGTTATGTATTTATAGCCTATGTTACTCGTGGATAATGTAGCTTTCGAATGGTGAAAGATTTTTTAAAATCCAGTAGTTTTGAGCCTATTCATTACAACCAAACAAAGTTCTCCTATTTATAATATTAGTGTAGATTTCAATGGATAACATTCTTAAAAAATATTCATTAAATTTCAGATTGGTTTGATGCGTAGCGGGCGCCTGTTAGCCGAGGACCCACCACAAGCGTTACTTACGATGTACAACTGCATCTCACTGGAAGATGTCTTCCTCAAACTCTCAAGGAAACAAGGTATCTATAATAAATGCAGAAATTGTTACCCTAGGGGGTAGACAGCAGGAATCGAATTCGGTTTAAATCAAATTTTTATTGTTGTTTCGCATATATAAGTCCAAATATAAACGATTAATAATTTAAGAAAATAGAAATACTCGAACCTTATTTATTATTATTTAGGCTAAATACAAATAATGAAAAAAATACTAAATAAGCCTATAAATACTAGTAAAGAAAATAGTATAGTTAACTAAATTACTAACGGCCGTTTTTAATAATGTATCAAAGATTATGGATAGATCGTAATCTCAGATTATATGACATTAGATTGATAAAAGTCATAACAAAAGCTATCCGTCGATAGGCTATTGAAATCAAAGTAAGTGCAAAGGTTTGCCTGACTTTAGTAAGCAAAACAAGGGATAGATAGAATATTGAAGACGGCCGTAAAAGTAAATGTACACACAAATAAATAAATGTGCTTTGAATGATCGCAATACACGCTCATGTGTTGCGCTTATATAAGGCTTATGTAATCTGCCGTGATGCTCGGAAATTAACTCGATTCGATGTGAAAAGTATCGAGTGCTCGAGATAATTGAATATCGAGAAATTTCTTTTGAAAGTGTAGTTAAGTTCTATGAAAAGTTTATAATAGTTGGAAATATTTTCATCATTGTGTCTTTCTAAAACTCTTAATACACTACACCTATAAAATGTGTGATGCATTCAAGGTTAGGAAGTCAGAGTCCCTATTTAAAGAGATTGGAGAGTAGGTACTTACCCCTTTGTAGCCGGGGGCCCTAAACATTAGGTATGTAACTGGCCTAACTTACAAAATAATTGACTTTTTTATGATAGGCAAGCGGAGTATGCGGTTAACCTGGTGTAAACTTTTAACTCAAATTCTACATTATTTATCAACACAACAGTTTTTATTTTATAAAGTAAAAATAACTAAATGACTTACCAAAACAAACATTAATGTATGTCGCCCACATCTTAACTTTGTTTATAGACGTAAGCATTGCCTACAAAAAATATTTTTTCCCTCACAAAAGTTAGTCTAAATTATCATATAAAACAAGTTAAACAGGGAATTTATAATGTATATAATATACAAAACGGATAAAACATTACAAGCATTGTAACGCAAAACGTACGTCAATGTAATTTTCTTACGCCTAAGATCATAATGTCACAGCCTTGTGTCACGCAATGAGAAAATCATGAATCATTGTTATGGCCACCTTCCTGTAAGACATTTGCATGAAATACACTATTAATTGCTTTCGTTAACAATGGACTTTATAATTTCAAGTTTAGAATAAAAGATGCATCGTTGTATAGATGAATTCATCCACGCGCCCCACTATTGTCAATCGTTGACATACATGTATGCAAACTTGTGTGAAGTTTTAGGTACACACTCATTATCCATGTGTGCACACGCACACTAAAATATATAGACTAATCAGGACAAAGTATTGCGATCATATTCCAAATTTCCAAATTCAAAAATTGGTGGGGCGCGTCGTCTTGGATGGCAATTGGATGGAATTCTTATAAAGCGCCATTAAGAATAACTATGACGGATTGACTAATTTCAAGGATGTGTAAGCTCGGATGTATCACAGTAGTAAGTATGAGCAATGAACATACCAGCGTGCCTTCTACCTTATTAGATTTGTGAGGTCAAATCTTCACAATATTCGTGGTAGAGAAATGCAGAACCGCCTCTTTTTTCGCTGGCTAAATTGAATTGTGAAGTGAAACAGTAGGCAAATTTTTAGTAAAGGAATGCTCAACGGCATCCTTTCTCCATGACATGACATTCTTTGATAAATTGAATTACATTTCAAATAAACATTGCATTTTATTGAAAAGAAGTGGCCGCGGACAACTCAGTACGTCCGTGAATCGACCGCAGCGCTCACCGTGTCACAAAAAGCAACCTACAGCGGACCATTTGTCACTTTTTACCATTTATTTCTTTAATCAAATATTATAGACAATATTATTATTGATATAAATTTAAGTAGAAAACTATTAAATTACGATATACCATTGGAAATAATTGTTTGTTTATTGTTTTTCGTAATGACAGTAAGCTCTTTGACATTTCTAAGTCCGCTGTAATGGCAACCGCTAGTTGGCGTTGTCATCGTGCACCTTGCCAATAGTACGGTTGGCAACCCTATGCACAATCGCTCCGTTCTTTTCTGATATGAAGATGACTAGTAACAAAAAAAAACTGCAAAAATGTCTTAACGAATCATTCCCATTTCCAGGTCAGGGCAACCAAGTGGTAGAACTGAATGTATCTGGTGGAGGAGCCCTGGGGCTGAACAAGATGTCCAAGCGTGAAGAGGCGCCCTACGCGAATGAGGATGGCCAGGTCATTGGGCTGAACTTCCACCAGAGCAAGGAGGTGCTGATCGTGGATAACGGTGTTGGATCTAATGGAGACGTGAGTGGAAACATTTTTTTTTAATTTTTTTTTATATTTATTTGCATCACAACAATTTTATACAAAATACGAGGACTTTAACACGTTCGTTGCAGCATCATTTCGAAGGACTTTCAGCTGGTGCTATGGAGACCTGAAACATCATCTAAAGTATCGCTATCCTATAGAATAACAAATTAGAATAAATTTCAAAATTAGTGTAGTTTAGTGCAAATTTTTAATCAATTAACTATTGTTTATAAATCGAGAGTAATACATAGAACAAAGACAGCTACGATATTTTAAAAAACTACTACCAGTAATATCGAATTCTGGAAATTCTTCACATAATTTATTAAACTGCATACATATGGAATAAAAGTCTAACTCACAGTATTGATAAAACATTTTTATTCATAAAGACAAATATTTTAAGTCTTTACTTTGGTTTTTGAATACATAAGTAGCTGATGTTGGAATATATTAACTGTGGTGTTAATTTTCAGCTCCCCGGCAAAATGTCCGAAGTTGCATCAGAATGCACCGACTGCAGTGGCCGATTTAATGTAAGTTTTTTACTACACTCTTATGAACTCTTAACAAACCTAATAATTAACACAAAAGCACAACTTAAGGCTGTTTTCGATAGAAGTTTTTTTTGTTGAATAAATTTTTGCATTTTTCTTTTCTTTTAGATCATATTAATTTATCGGCTCATTAACAGTTAATACATTGAAACAAACAAAATATAATACAAATAATTTAAAACTTAATATATTAAGAATAAGCACTGCATGCAAAAACCGATCATTTTTACAAATGCAATTACAAAACTTATTGAAAATATTGTCAAATAAAAGATTTTACATAAAGCTAAGCTCACATGCAATAATATTTTTAATCCAAAGATTAACAATAATCTTTAATTACATATAAAAATTTCGCAATACACACACACACACACACACGCCACACAAAAAGTAGCAAAACGCAAAATATACGAGGGTAGTCCTAAAAAAAACCTTTTCACCCCAGTTCACATCCCGCGGGAAGATAAAAGCGTTGATCCAGAAGAACTTCCTCCGGATGTGGCGCAACATCGGCGTGATGCTGTTCATCTTCGCGCTGCCCGTCATGCAGGTCATCCTCTTCTGCCTGGCCATCGGACGGGACCCTAGCGGACTGAAACTGGTAATTATTATTTTTTTTTGTAACAGCAGGCTTATTCCGTTAGAATACATGTGTCGCCACCCCATTTCTACCAATTTCCTCTCCCAACCTCCTATGATTAATCCCCTCCCCTTCCTTCAAACCGGCAAGGCATCTCGACACTCTGATGTCGAAGATGTTCATTATGTGGACAGTGTGACTGGTTATTATAATTGTATCTACTATTCTGTATTAAATGAATAAATAATAGAGCATCAGTATTCTAATTCCCAATTCTTCCTTTACTCAACCTCCACTAAGGTTACGTCAAATATGACGTTAAAGAATCCTCAAATTCGTTATTCTAGGTTATAAGTTTGACACAACTGCAGTATCCACCAAAGAGTCTAGGAAGTATGTCTATCAGTTAGCCAGTTTCAATAGTACAAGCTCTGCTTAGTTTGCGACTAGATGGCGTTGTGTGAAATGTCCAGGAATATTTATTTTCTAAACAATTTATATTTTGTATTGTTTACCTCTTGATGGAACTGCATCTTGATTGATTTGTACATTAAACACTTCACTAGTTCCACATTCGTTTATCTTCTACACTATATGAATTATTTATTACATATATAGTGTAGAAAATAAACGAATGTGGAACTAGTGAAGTGTTTAATGTACAAATCAAATCAAATTAAATCGTTTATTTGCATAATTGCGTGTACAAAGATAATATCAGATTAGAATTGGTCTCAACGCATTATACCTTTTTAGGCATGCAAATTCTAATTAAAATATTAATAAAGACCAATTTATCAAAAGGAACCTTTTACAGCTATATCCTTTACAATTTTAAATATAAAAATAATAATATAATAAAAATAAAAAAAATCAATACAATGTCACAAAAATACAATAAAATCAAATGTCATCGTTTATCAATATTTTATTTTATCAAATCAATATTTATTTTCATTCGCCAGGCGATAGTGAACCACGACGTGAACGTCCTCGACGGCTACTGTCCCTACAACTCCTCGTGCTCCATGAAGAACCTGTCCTGCCGGTACCTCGATCACCTGAAGAACGGCTCCATCATCAGGAACTACTACGCGGAGCTGGAGGACGCCAAGCACGCCGTGCGGGAGGGGGAGGCCTGGGGGGTGATCTACTTTAATGAGAATTACACGGATTCACTGGTCGCGAGATTGGCTTTGGGTACGTACATACTTATACAATTATTGCAATTTTTTCAGTTTAGTATTCGATCTACTAAAACCATATTGTAATCATATGATTTTTTTTTTTATTTTTTAGAAAATATCATATTTTTTTTTATAAGATATAAGTCGCTGGACATTTTCTTAAAAATTATAAATAGAAAATTATGTTAGAATTAAATTGTTTATTAGTCAACACAAGATTGCAATATAAATGAGGAATCCATTGAAGATGACTTCTCATAAGAAAAAAAAAAATATATGAATTTTTGAAATGGTTTATAATCCGATAAGCCTGACTAAGGCGTGGATGATGTTGCTTATAATAATATATTAAATTGTATGTAATATTTTTTAAAAAATATTTTCATTTTATTTAATCGTCTATTTCTCCAAAATCAAAGGGAAAACTTAGAAAACTTTGCAAGGTTCGTGCATGTTCCATAGATTTACGCACGAAGCAAGTTTACCTGCGATCCATAAAGTGGTTCTATAAAATAACATTGCGAGGCTCCCAATAGATTTATTTCAGTAAAATCAAATTTGATCCATTGATTTAGAAAACAAAAAAAAAACAATCGCATCTCCTTTTTTACAAGCGCCGTTTAGACTTTCATGTCATGGCGTGCCAAAGAACAAACGTGATCTCGTTCACGTGATCATGGTAAACAAAAATACATACAGAGCGTATGTATGTATTAGAGTTGAGGAGTATTTATCGTAATAGTATTTTTACAATACTTAGTATTTTAATGTCACAACCTGCCTTTTTACTTATATACGTGACTGAAATACTAGGTAATAAAAAAGGAAAAAGTACGCGTCACAGATTTACAAAGCTGTGACAGCCGTACTGTTCCCAGTCCCAGTTCCTCGGAATACGTACTGGCAAGCTAGTATTTTTGTCACCACTCTATCTCCCTCTTGCATATCGTCTTAACATAAGCAAGAGCAAGATGCAAGCTAGTATTTTTGTCACCACTTTATCTCACTCTTACATATCGTGTTATGCTATTTAAGAGCAAGATGCAAACTAGTAGTATTTTTATAACAATTTTATCTCTCTCTTGCCTATAGTGTTATGGTATGTAAGAACAAGATGGAAACTAGTATTTTTGTCGCCACTTTATCTCACTCTTGCATATCGTGTTAAGCTATACAAGAACGAGATGAAGTTATTGTTTCGTTAACTAGTATTTTGGAACTAGTATTTGGCACTAGAATTTTTCTGTCACAGGAACGGTAACAACTAGTATTTTCTAAACCTAGTATAACCCAACTCTAGTATGTATTACATATGTGGAGGATGGTATTATCCCTCCAACGAGGCGGGAGGATCCTCGACCAGCCCGAACCACAGGACTGGCCGGCCGAGGATTGATGTTTGGAAGTGGTATATATGCTTAGCGGCGAAAACATTTCGACATCGCGATTTAGGAATTGTGACGTCACGTGACGCCACACATACGTTAGGAGGGCAATGTTTTTCGAACGTCTGTATTACATATGTTCGAAAGCCTCCTATCGCAGTCGTATAAAAAATGTCTTTTCGATATTTAAATCGTACAGGTAATAAAAATGTCCTTAATAGTGCTTGTTCTTATTGTACATGTTTGTTTGCAGGTGACACAGCGGACAACGAAACGATCATGTCTTCAGAGATCGAAGTGTGGCTCGACATGTCCAACCAGCAGATCGGCCTCATGCTCAGCAGGGATATACAGTTCTCTTACAGGGACTTCGCTAAGGTAAGAAATACTCTTAGCAATTAACTTAGGACATACTGTACAAGTAAAAACCCCTAAAAAATAACTTAATTTTAGTATTAAACAAAATTTCGACAGGAAAAGTGCAGTTTAGTTCAAGTCAAATGAAGGCTGTTTTTTCTTCTCTGACCTATTGTGTTAAATATTTTCAAAGTGTAGTTTCACTTTAGGTTTACATTTATATATTTAATACTAGCCGCGCGCCGCGGTTTCTCCCGCGAAATTTCCGATCCCGCGGCATCTCCGAAATTAAAAGTAGCCTTTATGTTATTTTGAGCCCTTAGCTATATGTATACTAAGTTTCATCATTATCGGTTCAGTAGTTTTTGCGTGAAAAAGTAAGAAACAACCTATATCCTCACAAATTTTCGCTTTTTTATATATAAGTAGGATTTCATAAGTAGTTTGTATAAATTTAGAGAATAGATAAAAAATTGCAATTATAAATATTTTTATGTAAATTTTCATAAATTCTTACTTGTTTGTACATTTTTCCAAGAAACAAAAATAGTAAGTTCTATATAATTTTACCTACCATTAAACTGTTAAAAAATAAAATACTTTTTAAAGGATTTTAAACGCGGTTTATTATACATTAATTTTCATTATTATTAACCCGACGTTTCGAGCACTTTACAGCGAGCGTGGTCACGGGCGACTGAGATGTCTCCATGAGTGTTTAAAAAAAATATTTTATTTATGGAAAATACTCGCGTTAAAATACTATAGGACTGTTAGTTTTGGATATTAATTAATTGAATAATTTCAGGACTTACTTTCGACGTGCAACTACAACCCGAAAGTGGGCGACATTCCCATCGACTTCAAGGACCCGATCTACGGCGACAACAATCCCTCCTTCACGGACTTCGTCGCTCCCGGCGTTATTCTTACGTAAGATATGTTCTCTTTTATATTGAAGATTTTTCAACATTTTTCAAATTATTTAATAATAATAAATAATAATAATAAAGTCCTTTATTTGGCATCATACATGCATACAAAAAATATAAATAAAACACTTTTTACTCTTCCGTAACATGATACCAAAAACGACTTGCCATCAGCACAAAATATTTGTTACTTACTTACTACATAAGTATTGATTAAAGTTTACGTGAATAAAATAATATAGCTGTATGTTAGTCTCACTAAAACTCGAGAACGGCTGAAGCAATTTGATTAATTTGAGTCTTGAAATATTCGTGGAAGAAGTTATATTCAACCAGGAAACATTAGTTATTTTAAAGTTATTTTTTAAAGTAGCTTAATATTACTTTATCCATATAAATACTAATATAGATTATATACTATTTCTGACAGAATTAGGCTCATTATTACATACAGTTAGGATATACAGTATTAAATATGACCACATTATAATTTTAGAATATTTTGATTATAAATATATACTAATAATATAATAATAAAACGTTTATTAGACAGTTTACAGTATATTTTTAGTACAAGAATTTTATATATTGTAAGGTGGACACTTCATTAAGATACACTAGTCCCCACACTGGGATCCGCTGTGTCGTGGGAAACTAGTCTCTTCCAGAGATACTGTAAATGTAATTATATAAACTTATAAAGTATATGTAAAACGGATGTTTGCAAAAAAAAAAATAAAATACAAAGATATAATAAAATACGGTGTCTTTATGTAACAAATAAACTTTTTTCTTCTTTTCTTTCTTTCTTCAAAAAAAGACATATTTAAGAAAGATATAATACTTCACAAACTATGTAATGTATTTATTTATTTATTTATTTAAAATCAATACATTCGTTAACCTTATAACTAATATCCTTATTTACATTAGGCACCAAACTAGGCAAAGCCTGTCTTGGACGCCTTCAGATATGTCATACGAAAAAACATTATTTAATAAAATTCCTTTTTCAGTATCGTCTTCTTCTTAGCCGTGGCGCTCACATCATCAGCGCTCATCGTGGAGCGGACTGAGGGTCTGCTGGACAGGTCCTGGGTGGCTGGAGTGTCCCCCGGGGAGATCCTGTTCTCGCACGTGGTGACGCAGTTCGTGGTGATGTGCGGCCAGACCGCGCTGGTGCTGATCTTCATGATCCTCGTGTTTGGGGTTAAGAGTAATGGGAATATCGCGTATGTGGTCATGTTGACGTTGTTGCAAGGTTCGTGTTTTTTAATTTCGCTTTTTGGTTAAAATAGTTTGTTTGCTTGGAATAGAGTGAAATTTGTTTTAGGATAGAGTAGAATAGAAAATTTTGTTGCTTAATGGTTTGGTATTATCATTACACAGTTAGGTTTTGGTACTTTGAATTTAATTTTCAGTAAAAGTCACTCGGTTTTCGAGATATTCCAAATTAAAAATTCAATCTGTCTTTGGCATAGTATCCCTGCTGCGTTTGGCATACTCTATCGAATATAAAACTATGATTTCAGTTTTGCCTATTTTTTCCTAAGTTTTTTAATTTATTCTTACGTGGTGTAAAAAAAAGAAACATCCGAGTATCAATTTAAGAAAAAACAAACTTGTTTCATTAACATTTTGAAATGCTTTTTTTTCAAAAAAGAATACAGATAACATAACTTAATTATAAAAAATAAGCCAATATTTATCACTTACCATTGTTTTAATAATAAACCAATTTACAGGTCTCTGCGGCATGTGCTTCGGCTTCGTGATCTCCGCAGCTTGCGAGCTGGAACGCAACGCGATCCAGCTCGCACTGGGCTCGTTCTACCCCACACTCCTGCTCAGCGGCGTCATCTGGCCCATCGAGGGCATGCCCTGGATCCTGCGATACGTCTCCCTCTGCCTGCCCCTCACCCTCGCCACCTCTTCCTTGAGATCCATCCTCACACGAGGCTGGCCCATAACTGACCCTGACGTCTACATGGGCTTCGTTTCCACAATATCCTGGATAGCTCTATTCCTCGTCGTAACCCTGACAATCCTCAGGTTCAAACGCGGATAACCCATACCCCTATTTATTATTTATAAATCGTCGTGTAAATAGTAGCGTATTTATATTAAGGTTGTAGGGATTTTGTACTTTACGATACCCGATCGAGTTACCGTAGATTTAGATGGTGCCATAGCGGTTCACCGGTTTTTGTTTTTCGTTAAACTTTCAAAATTTTCGCGGCAAAATTTTGAAATTCACATCCCGCGCCATCTTCAATCGAACCGAGTTCCATAGACTATAAACCGACGTTGATGACACTCGTATTCACAACAATACTATAGCAATAATATAATAATAGAACAAAAATAAAACTATTCAGAGACGATACTTGAGTGACGGTTTGTCACTTGATGTTTAAATTAAGTCTAACACCCGTACTCTAAAACGTATCTCGAGCATTCTTTGACTTCAATCAACCTCTGCCAACAAGAATTTACATTCTGAGTCGGAATAAAACTCTACTAACTCACGTTAAGAAAATTTCAGGGAAGAAAATTTAACACCTCCGTTCGATCTATTTATTAAAATATTATATTTTTAAGTTACGTCAATCATGAATTTTCGATTGAAATTTGTCATACGTCATATTTGACGTAACCTGAGTGGAAGTAAAATTAATTCTTAGATTACGGGTGTGAATGTTTTTAAAATAAAGATTCATTTGGAGAAATGTGTTACGCATAGTATTTAACTTTACTTACACAAGTATTGTTTGTGAATACGAGTGTTAGTCTATAATGTACAGTAGGTTAGGTTAAGTATATAATAAGGTTGTAATACATATCGATTTGGATTCGCTTTTGTATTTTTTATATAAAATATGATAAATTCGGTTTTAAGAATGGGCAATAGTTTATGAATATGATTCAATAGGAGCTAGATTTTATTTTGTAGAATACAAGTGTCAGACTGTGATTATTTTTGCTAACATTGACATTTTTGTAATGACAATTATACAATAATACTGTACCAAATACGATGTGATGTTTTATTTCCTTCAATCCAAACCTTTAAAAATAAGCTAGTAACCAAATATGAGTTTCTAACAAAACCAAAAATTTTAATAAAATAGGTTATTTAAATTTTTGCTTAAAAATTAAAAATTCCTTCTGTAGTGTTTATACAGAGTTATAAATTCGTTTAAAAACAATTTAAACATTTTATACTCTTATTTCTATGTAAGCATAGCGAGAATAAAGTATTTATGAACTGACAATGCAACCACATAGCATTTTCAAATAAAAAAAGATTTATGATAACAAATTTTATTTTCATAAAATAACTTAGACATACTGGTCATAAACTCGTGAACTGAATCATTATTTCGTTAAAATCTCACTTAAAGCTTTCTTTTTCTTCTGTCCCTTGTTGAACTTTTGTTTCTGAAAAACAAGGTTTAAAATTTTAAAATGATAATATTTTGTTCACAATTTATACTCACTCAAGATATTAATATATTTTTTTATAATTTGAATATAGAGATAAGAAGTGAGTTGCATAAAAATATTTGAGCAAAAGTTGCATAGTTGTCTCGGAGGCCAAGACCCACTTCGGGGTTTCAGTGCCATAGGAGTAAGTAAGTAAAAGTTGCATAAAATAAATTCAATATCAAATTTGAAAAATATCATACATAAAATTTAAATTTTTGTTAAATACAAAAGGCTGTATTACTATCCCATTCCTCTCCCTTTGTGTTCTACTCCTCTCCCAACTTCCTATCATTAATCCTCTCTTTATCCCCAATCTGTATTTGTGTAATCTGTATTAGTCTTTTTATTTTTAACTAGCTGCGCCTCAGGGCTTCGCTCCCATGGGAATATGGGGATGATATATAGCCTATAGCCTTCCTCGATAAAAGAGCTATCTAACACAAAAAAAATTTTTCGTATCGGACCAGTAGTTAGCGCGTAGATTAGCGCGTTCAAACAAACAAACTCTTCAGCTTAATAATATTTGTTTAGATTTCTCACCTTTTTCTTTTCTCCTGTCATGCCCACAAACTCTTTCCTTGGCTTCTTCTCCCTGGGACCATCACCTCCGTCCTGGAAATAACCACAATAATAATTTTTAAGTTTAAAATAGAAGATAAAATTTTTACATGGTCACTAAAGAAAATTTCTTCTCTTAAATAAACTAAAATATTTTTTTATTTATATATTAAAATTATTATTTTATTAATTATTCATTAAAACTAACTTTACTTAAATAGTATTTATTACAATGGCATAACAACTAAAGGGTTTGAAAACTTATGGACACACCTTCCCTCCCTCCCTTTTAAAATCTATGCTTAATTTAACTAAAACTCTGGAATGAAAAATGAATTCTGTATAACTAAAAATAAAATATATAGAAGGATAAAACCTTTGAAGCACATCCATTTTAAATAATAATATTAAATATTTTATCTATATAGTATTTACAAAAAAACATATGTCTGTAGTATGTCTATCAGTGGTCTAGTTTACATATTGACAGGGAATATTTCAATTTTTTTTTTATTTATTTAACTAACCTGGAATTTCCTTTTATTCATAATTCTTCTGAAAGCACCTGTTTCTTCTTCACCTTGTCCATTTTTGTTAAAACCACGCTGATTTGACATATTTCCTCTATTTCCAGGTCCATTGGACCAGTTTCCACGCATATTCTGACCGTTTCCACGCATATTAGGCCCATTACCGCGCATATTCGGTCCGTTTCTTTGCATATTCGGCCCGTTTCCACGCATATTCGGTCCGTTTCCACGCATATTCGGTCCGTTTCTTTGCATATTCTGCCCGTTTCCGCGCATATTGGATCCGTTTCCACGCCTGTTCGGCGCGTTTTCGCGTACATTGGATACCTTCTTGCCACTGCTTTGCGCTGGTGTGCATCTTTTCACCCTCATTATTCTGTTCTTGATCGTCAGATCTTCTTCTGTTAACACTAAGGCGAGTTCGACGCCATCTTTAGACGCGAAATTAACGTACCCAAATCCTGTAATAGATGAAGTCATGATTATAAAACATGCTATTTAATTCTAATATAAATTATTATGGACACTACATGGCCATAATAAATAAAAATGTGTGGTGGTTAATCCTATCTAGAACCAAAATTTACAAAATTGGACCACTTTCAGCCTCACTGGAAATTATTATTAACCTGACATTTCAAACACTTAACAGGAAATGTGGGCACGGGTGGCTGTTAATAATAATAATAATATAAAATAATGTAGAATAAACTGCGTTTAAAAAGTATTTTGTTTAATATGGAAAGTACTCACACCAAAACAAACACAAGACACTTAGAATATGATTACACAAAAACCCTACCTTTTCCTGCGTTAGTCTTTTTATCCCTAACAATTCTCACAGACTCAATCTCCCCGCACTTCTCAAACTTCGCTCTCAGACCTTCATCTTCAAGCGCGAACGGGATGTTACCAACGAACACTGCACACTTTGGGTCGTGGGCTGAACCACTGGTGTCACTGCGGGTTACTCGGAGATGGTGTTCATTCATCACTGTGTTGTTTGCTGATAACGCCTGGAAAAATGGTTTTTCTATGATATTATGTCTTATAAAGAGGAAAACTATAAAGAGAAGGATCTTATAAAGAGGAAAATCCTATTTATTACAACCAAACATAACTTTGTTTGTTTGGTTGTGATAAATAGGACCAAAAACTACTGAAACGATTTTTAAAATGGTTTCACCATTCAAAAGCTACATTATCTATGAGTAACATAGGCTATATTTTATGTGCTATGAAGCAGCATGGGTCAGCTACCGTTTTATATGTATACAGGTTGTGGTGTAATTAATGGATACAATAATATCTACGGGTAGAGGACATTATGGCGTTTCAGATTCAGAAAAATATATTTTATGTTTAGTAAATTCGAAAATTCAATAAAATAGCACCTTTGGTCACTCTTTTTCTGGTGTTTAGAAATCTTCAATAACAATTATAGTTTGCCATAATTCTTGTATTTTAAACACAATTTGTGTGACACTAAACTGATTTTATTCCAATTGTATTGTTGTTACATTAATACAATATTATAACATAATTTTAAAAATATATAACAAACAGGCCAATAACCTGGAGAATAATCAGTCGGGAGAGTACAATAGGATCTTACAATTAATGTCATATATAAATTTCACAACATGTACTGAACGCTTTTATTCTGGCAGATAGCATGGAAGACAGACAAGACAATCTATTTTAATATATTAATTCTATGATTATCTAGATAAAAAGGTAACAAACCTGATTAACAGAATCTTCGTATTTAAACTTAATATAAACATTAACAGTGGTTCTCTCTGGGTGCAACTCATTTTTGATCACAGCTAGCTTGGGGGTCACACTTGCATCTTTCACTGGTATTGTGCGAATTCTGCAAAAGGAGAAACATTTAAAATCACTCTAAATAAATAAATTAAAATGAGACATCCACATAATGTCATCTTATGCATCAGATTTCATATAATTGAATGTCACACAAGTGTGTCAGAGGATCTGCATTGTACAGAACACAGTTTCTATTTGTATAGCATTGATAGGTGCACTATTTGTATATTTAATCCAATGTGCATAACCCTAATGTTTTATTTTATTTTT
>LQNK01000737.1:290892-303876 GCA_001586405.1 Phoebis sennae
CCACGTAATCCATGGCAAGTGTAAATTACTATTTAGTGCAAAATATCTATTTTTACATTTCAATTTTTAAACACGTTCAACAAATATAACCCCACATGGTATTTGAAATGTGACAAGTTTGACATTCTACAAAAACAAAAATAAGACAGTGACGTAAGGGGTGACATTGATCATAACGAAATTTTTATTTGTTTCTTCAAAATTAAATAATTTCTTCAGCTAATTCAACTCAATGCTTGATATTTAGTTAAATTTATAATAATGTTATCTTCAATATTTTGACATAGTAAGTAAAAAGTAGCAACACCGGACAAAAGTGCCAGTAAATAAGAAATCCCAAATTAAGGGTAAAGTAGCAAAAAAAATTAACTGTAACTGTTCCGTAACTGTTTACGTAATAATTGTTCATTAAATGCCTATTTATATTTGGTTGTTGTTAGGTAAACTACGGTTTTATCGTATTTAAATTTTCAGCATAAATGTTCTTTCACGTTTTGTAGATATAAATACATTATTACATTTGATAATAATATAATGCAATTTAAACCACAAAAGTCATTCTGTGAAATAAACTAGAATTAGTTGTAGTTTTTAGTGATTTTATTTTTTATTAAAACCTAGTGAAAATATTTTTTTCACGGAAGGGTCATTTTGAAATTGTTAATGGCAACACACCTTACAAATTTCAATTTTTGTATCTCGCTGTCGGTGATATGATGAATTGTAACGACGCTTTCGCGTTACACGTTTAATTTGTTGAGAATTGTGTACTTTCAGTGTTTATAAAGTTCAGTGTGTTTTATAAGTGTTTGAACTTTTAAGAAAAATAATAACCGTAAGTTCTTTTGTATTTCTAATCAAAAATCTAGCCGCGCCATGTTATGCCGCCCGCCATTCTTAGATCTTGTTTTGCCCAAAGATTATCCTATTTGAAGATTTAACTACTTACATTTATTAATTGAATAAGTATATTACTAAAAATTATTACAGTTTTCATCTTTGTTAATCACTTGCTACCGTATTTACAATTGTAAGGTTATATCGTGCATCAGGCGTATAATTTCAATTGATACTTTGTTATAAATTATTTATTTCAACATTTATTATCCATTGATTAATTATGATCGATGAATTATAATCATTAAAAGTTTTATTTGTATTTTAAGTTGTCTTAAGCGCGTGTTTTGTTTAATTTATTTTTTTTGCAAGAAGGCGCGCAAAAAACTAGGAAGTGATTTTGTCTCGCGATTTTTATGTCCCTGACCTCGACGACGTTCCTCAATGTAACTAATAATCTATTTTCGTGTAAGAATAGGTTCGTGAGCTAACAAACCCGCTGTTACACCTTCTTTACCATATTTTCTATTCAAAATCTTGTTCTCAATAATGTTTTATTACTGTAACCAGTAATACATATATTTTATAAAATTCTATTTTACAAATACAATTTTTTTTGTCTTTGTTAACAATTTGTTATTATAAAGATGCATACAATAAAAAGTTATAATGCAAAAAAAATATATATATACTCTAAATTTTATTGTCAGTATAAAATATAAAATATAAAACTTGTTCAAATCAATCTAACAAGCTATGAACACTACTACTCATATTGTACATGACAATGGAATCCCTACTCCCTTTTACCTTATACCAGTATAAAACAAAGTTAATTATGCTCGGCCCTTCAGAATTAACTGAAGCGGAATAATCACTGAGCCGTTATTAATGATATACCACACATCCTTTGTACAGTTCAGTAAAAACAATTTTAGCCTTGGTATATTTAGTTTAAATTGGGAAATACAGTACAAATTTCCTTTACTATTTAATTGAATTGAATTATTGTAGTTCAATGTTCTTAGCTCGAAACTTTTATAGGAATTTAAAAAAAAATGGTTTTTTCATTACTCTTACATCCACAAGTTACTTTTAAGTTTAAAAAGTTTCTAAATTCTATTATTTAAGGTATTGTGTTTAATATTAAACAATAATTATTGAATAACATTTTACATTACTGTCAAGGACCTTTTCAGTCAATAACGCCTAAGATATATTGACAAAGGAATACCAACATTGGAATATCCATTCATCTATACAAAATATGCATATTTTCTCAAAAGAGGCCTATTCACCTCTGTCCATTTTGCCATTCACTTAATATTTCTTAAGCATACATATTCTTAGTCAAAACCTAGATTTTCTTAAGGATCTTAGGTCAACTTTAAAGCTATTTGAATTGTAAATAGTCTTTTCACTTAGACTTGAAGTGTGAATGCCAAACCGTGCCAATATTTGTATGCGAAAATTTTCATGTTAAAGTGTTTTAAGCATGTGTTTAACACATGTTTGTTATTCATGTCTTTTAAGCTATCCTTTTATTGTATGTTATGTAAACACTAAAGTAAATGATCTACTCAATTATAATTTAAATTTTGTTTTAAACTCCCAAATTTGGAAAAGAAGATTAATTGAATGACTTTTTATTGTATATAAATCATTTTTGAAACAAGAAACAAAAGTATCAATCTATACAAAAGATATAAAACTGTAGGAACTGCTTGCCCCATATCACAGAATCTTCATTTTTGTTAAATGGACCATTAATGCAGTAAGGATTGTAAAACATTATATGATACAGGAACAAAGCCAGTATTGCATATTTTTAAATAACTCAGATAAAAAAGTTTAGTAACGATACTGAATGATAAGAGACTTCTAAAAATGCATTAAGATAATGACCATAAATATATATCTAAAGAAACAGACCCAAAGATAACATTCCAACTTAATTATCCAGTGACGGTACTTTGACTGAATGTCAAATGTGTGCCAATAATCTTATCTTATATGTTTGACCTTGTGACTACATAGTATGGCATCCACTCATCAAAACAACCTGTTTTACTTGACAGGTAGTTTTTAAGTCTGCAGTGAATCAAAGGAGTGTAGTTTTTTGATGATTTGTTAATCAGTTGTTTATGTTTTGTGATAATAATGTAAATATTGATCTTGAATTTTCTTTGTAGTGTAAAATTAAATATATGTTTATTGGATACTAGCTGAGCTCTGCAGTTTGTACATAGACATTGTAATATATTGTACATTTATATTAAGAAATAACTTTTGCCAGTGACTTTGCTCACATTAAATACGGGGTTTATAAGATCCTATCACCGAAATTTCATCAAAATCTGTTCAATAATTATTGTGCGATTGACACATAAACATCCAAATTATAATTAGATTCTGTAGTTTTACTTTTTTTTTCTCTTTTAAGACCTGAGGAACAAAGATCATTCATGCATATTGTCAGGTGACCTAACAACTTTCACTACAGACTTAAAAATAATTTCATAAATCTGGTGTGTCATACAGGCATCCAATACAATGGGTACATTGTAACAAGTGGTATTGTTCCCTTTGTTATATGAAACTAGGCAATGTAAAAATAGAAAAGCTTGTTTGGCTTCACTTAAAATGTAATTAGCGTGGTTAAGGATTTTGGTGAAGAGATATTTGGCTGAATTAATGTTAATATGTTTATTTACAATACACACGACATTGCAAAACAATAGAAAACTTTGTAATAATAAAACAAACCATTTGGAGGAAATATTTTATATGCATCGGATGCAACGCATTTAACGGATCATAATATTCTTCGTAAAAAGAAAATCTCGTTTTAAGGAATACGAAAGTGTATACATATATATCATCCTTTATTTATTTAAGTGAAACACTTGCGCTTTTTAGAGACAATAGTTTAAAGGCTAAACGATTTTGTATAATTTAAATACATTGCAAAGTAGCAGTATATGCTACTCATGTTGTCATTCAATTAACTTTGTTACAGTTCTGTAACAAAGAACTTGAAACTCACTGGGGGTAACTGTCTGCATGCACAAATAAAATAAATCAAAACTTCTCTCGTTGTTACAAACGCGAATTTATACTTAGTCCATATGCAGTTATTATGAATTCTCGCCGTGCGTGTGGGCATTGGATTGCAATATAATTGTAGCGGCTTCCTGTCTAAATTACACAATTGGTTCGAAGCCGGGGTCAATTCTTAGTGTAGGCTGTGTTGGACATATGTGGCCTGAAAGATTTTGAAATTGGTGCATTTTAACATTGTCTCGACGTGTGGGGGTGATAGACTACACTCAGATGCACTTATTTGTAGATTAGGTGACAATACGGAGGTGTTAATATGAAAGTTGATATCCTTCTATAACTGTTTTTTGGTCTTCGATATCTTAACGTTGTTAATAGCGATTCTTTTGGTCTTATGCATTGTATGGGCGGCGAGAATATCAGATGTTACTAAGCCCGGACGTTCCATTGCTTTCTTTACGAAAACATTTTATATTTTCAATAGTTTATTAAAAATATTCTTGTTACTATCTGTTATCCCCGTTCCTGTGGGGTTTGATTAAAATCGGGGATAAAATCTACCCTATACGGATTCGGAAGAATCCCTCTTAAGTAATGGTAAAAGAAATTTTGAAATCGGTACAGTAGTTTTTGAGCCTATTCAATACAAACATACAAAAATACAAAGATTTCATCTTTATAATATTAGTATAGATTTGAGCCTATTCAAATCTATCCAAACAAACGATTTTTCATAACCTCGTTTATCATATCGTAATTGGATAGCAAATAGACGAAGCGTGTAGGCCCAAGGCAGGCCTCCAAGGCCGTCAAAAATGGCCAATCTATATCTAATGTGACGAATATTATTATTCGCATATCCAACCTACGCGTGACTTTCTAATCAATCCCGTTTATCTCTTAGAGCAGGTGTACTGTATAGGGACTCTTGATAAAAACAAGACTTGAGATTTTAATAATGATGCTCTCACTGTAAGGTATATACGGCAATAAACTGATTAATACGAATAGTTTACACAATTTCAGTATTTGTAACATTTTTGTAAATATGTATATCACAGTACAGGATGTATATTTTTGACAGTCATGAAAATGTAGGGGATCATAGGTAATCGAGTAGAAGCCGATGCAAAGATATTTTTATTACACTCGCTTCTGCCCGCGTTAATCTCTGATCAATAAAAAGTAATTAGCCCATCTATATACGGAATTCCAGGCGTGTTTGATACACAAACATCCGAACTTTCACATTTTTATATTAGTAGGATAAGATTAGCAGGAAATAGGATTTGATGATAATATGTATATGTACAGTGCCGTTCTTTAATCGATAAGTAGCTAAAACGTAGCCTTATAAATTATTTACAAGCGATACCTGCTCAAGTTCACCCGTATAAAATTGTTTTCGTAAAAACTAGTATCTAGCTGTTTTTATACACAACCTAGACGAAATTATCTAAATGATGGAAAAAACCGTGTCCAATTCAATAGCGTGTTTAAGAAGCTAGACAACAAACGGATAAACACAAAAGCGACTCTATTTACAATGTCTTATTGTCTTTTTCTTAATTCATGATCGATGATAGATATTTAGAGTTTATGAGTGAAGGTTATAGGAATGAATACATTTTAGAGTTTAGGTTTGATAGAGAAATAGAAAAAAATACAAGTTCCAATTGATTTAGCAGAAAAGTGATATAATGGACCATATTTTCATTGAAATAAAGTTAATTGAAAGCACTTATGAATATTTGCTCTGGTAAATTGATTCTATCGAGAAAGTACCGGCAAGAAACTGCATACTCTTTAAAAAGCCATTTATACATAACTAGCTGATCCGCGCCGCTCCCGTGGCATTATGTTGTATATATTATAGCGTATGTTACTCGTGGATAATGTTGCTTTCGAATGGTGAAAGAATTTTTAAAATCGGTCCAGCAGCTTTTAAGCCTCTTCATTTCAACCAAACAAACAACCAAAGTTTTTCTCTTTATAATATTAGTGTAGACCACTACAGATAAAATAATAACAATTTAAATGAGATTCTTCATAGAATAAATAATAAATTCTAAATAGCACGTGGATCTCAAATTAGCATGTAATTGCATCGAATTATGTAAGCGGTTCATCGACTCCTGCGCACGCCTGTTATCTCGAAGGGACGAGTAAAGTGCAATGACTTATTAAATTAATAAGATATTCACTACTTCGTCATGACATATTCGGTATAATGACAAAGTAGCGAAACTTTAAGAGCGTTTAACGATTCCGTGCGCTATTTGACTCAAAAATTGCACTTTTAAAAGGTCTAAAAAACAATATATTATTACCGCGCGGAATCGTTGAACGCTCTTTATGTTAAAATAGGAATATTAGAATCAGAAATTATTAAAAATATTCACTTTCAAAAGGATCGGCGTTTCAGGTCGATCTTTATTTTTCAGTGCGTATTTTTCTGTAATTAAATAATGAGTATACACTATTCTTTTGCGAGTTGTGACAAGTCTTCAATAAAAACCGTTTATGCACCAGTTTTGGCCTGAGGTCTTTTCACCTCCAGTCAGTTCTATTGTTGGAGAGCATTTCTCACTTCAAAGAAGATGTATTTATCTCTTACCTAAACCTTAACCGACTGTTAAAAAAAAAGTATTTTATTATATGATTATTGGTGTTTTTCCTTGAACGAATGCGGAATACACGCTACGAATATTATGTTATTATAATTGTGCAACTTTTAATTGGGTCTCCTAGACACGGCGTGTTTTATTGTTTGATAATTCAGTGAAATAATTAACAATTAAATTACTTACATGTTTAATTATAGAACATTGCCGCGTTTGTGTCTAAATATTACGAATGTTAACATTCAACTTTATGCAAAACGTGTTTTAACAAAACTAGTCTTAGTCAGATTGATTTGAGTCTAGACAATTTTTTGTCTGATCTTGTAGATGCGCATGAGTTGATTTTGAATAATAGGCATTTATTTTTATTTATTTACTTACGCATAGTGATGTAGTTAGGGCACGTAATGTTTCAAATTACATAGTATCACGTCGTGTTCGAGTTGTCGTTTTAATATTTAAATATATGAATGTAAGACATAAGAAAAATATTATATAATTGATTTGCAGAAAAGAAGAGCATGCGGTTCAGCTGATGTTAAGTGAATGATCGCCAAAACATTAACAACTTTATTCAAGTCAACATATGTTTTTTTTTATGTCATAGCAGGCAAGTGGGGCATGCGGTTCACCATATATTACATATATTATAAATAACGACTAGCTGATCCCCCTAGTTCCACCCGCGTAATACCGTAATGTCTAACAAAGGAAAAAATACTGAAATCCTTCCGGTAGTATACACAAAGATACTTTTCCGCTTTGTAATATTAACTAAATAAAATCCGCGGTTTTACCCGCGTAGGATATATGTATATCTCCCGTTCCCGTAGTATTTTCGGGTTGAAAGCTATCCTATGTCCTTCTTCTGCTTTCAAACAATTCTGCTCAACATTTCATCCAAATCAGTACAGTTCAGAGTCTATTCAATACAAACAAACAAATCTTTCCTCTTTATTATATTACTCAAGATATAAATGTAATAATTTACAAACTATAACACTTATATTCAAGTGTGTTTAAAAAGGTGCAACTAATAGGTCATTCACATTAACATCAGAATCAAATTACTGCATATTATGTATTCGATCGAATATCTAGGACAGTTGGAGATAACATTTAGCTTGGCGCACCTAAATTCAATTGTGATAAACGTGTTCAAATATTTTACTGTTTGCTTCGTTTTGGAATTTGTTCTACGTGTAATATTTACTTGTAATAAGCGAAATTTGACCCACATGTGACGCGTTTAAAATCGCTGTATACAGTATTTTAAAATTAATAAGAAATAACTATTTATTCTCACTTACTTATCATACGTATTCTATACAAGCACCGGCCCACAGCTTTACTTTAGTTATCAAATAGTTGGTAAAATATAGCTTATATTAATTATGAATAACGTAGCGTTCTATTGGTAAAATAATTTATCAAATCGGTCCAGCAGTTACGGAGACATTCAATGTAATTAAACAAACAATCAAAATTCATTTTCACAAGGTTTATAAAGAGAGATTCGAAGTAGGTACATTTTCAATCATTACACATACGTGTTTAATTCTGAATAAATCGAATACTTGTATAATGAAACGTTGTGTGTGGAATAATTGAATTAATTATATCAATTAATTAAAATGCAAATGTATCGACTCGTGATTTTCTACTATTTGTAAAGTTAAGTTATTAGACAATTGTCTTCATAATTTAAAAAAATATATCGTTGGAATGATCTTATTCCTTTACAAAGGATCTTAAAAGAAATAATATGATGATGACATGTGCAGGTTGTTTTTTTAAAGACCTATTATTGCCTTTATAAACGCATTAGAAATGTTTGCAGAAAGTTGTTTGTATGTTTATAGGTTTTTAGCTCACTGTTGACATGTCTGTACACCTGTTTTTTGTCGAAAAACAAAAGCTTTCGACAAGTGTTTTCTAAAATACTAACCAAATGGCAACCTTTATTTTCTTTTTTTATGTTAAAAAAGAACTATAAAAAGCTAACCAACTATAGCTCTATTTCTTATGTATTAAAGTCTGTAAATGCCTTAAAAATGGGGACAATCGATTCCAAAATTCAACATTCTAACTTGTAAAAAATGTATACGTACGGTTTTTGCGAAATACCTTTTATTCCACCAATCGAAGTTCATATAATTATAGCCTATACTATTCGTGGATAATGTAGCTTTCGAATGATGAAAGAATTTTTTAAATCGGTCCAGAAGTTTGTGAGCCTATTCATTACAACCAAACAAACGAAGTTTACCTCTTTATAATATTAGTGTAGATGACAAAATATGATATATATCTCAGTTTGTCTTAACAAATTGCCAGATTACATAAAATATGTTTGCAGAAAGTGCTAACATTTTTTCAAAGATTTCTAAAAGCAGACCGCTTGATATTTTAGCTCGCTGTTGACAAGTGTGCACATGGTGTGTGACGAATGACACGTGTAACAGGTATAATGTGTACAGTAACCAGACAAGGAGGTTGTTTTGGTTTTTTTTATAACTTACTAGCCGCGCCCCGCGGTTTCACCCGCGTAACGTCTGATCCCGTGGCAACTCCGGGATTAAAAGTAGCCTATATGTTATTCTGAACCCTTACCTGTATGTATACCAAGTTTCATCATAATCGGTGCAGTAGTTTTTGCGTGAAAGAGTAACAAACATCCATACATCCATACATCCATACTTACAAACTTTCGCCTTTATAATAGTAGTAGGATTAGACTAGCTGCGCCCCAGGGCTTCGCTCTCTAAAGCTGAATTGTGACTAGCTCCAATGTGTTAATCGTTTACAAGTCATAAAACATGGAAAAATATTTATTACTAACTGCACCCCGTGGGAATAACGGGATGAAATATAGTCTATAGCCTTCCTCGAAAAATAGGCTAACACTATAATATTTTTTCGAATCGGACCAGTAGTTCCTGAGATTAGCGCGGTCAAACAAACTCTTCAGCTTTATAATATTAGTATAGATTGATGTTAACATGCTTGTTTAACAAGGCCTCTTGTTGTCTTGTAAGTTGTAACCGAATTGGATTTGACTGTTTAACAATTCATATATGAGTTCAGGTCATGGTCTTATAGGGTTAGAATAATGATTATGTTGGATCCTATTTTTTATGCTCATTAAAAATTACATAAATTTTAAAAATAACAATTTTATTTTTTCTCAAAATTTACAAAATTTAATTATTGTCGAAATTATGTTTGTCGTATATTATTCTATAGTAACTAGGCGTAGGAAACTACTTGTGATGCCAAAATATAGAAGCAAAGATTAGAACACCTAGAAGCATCTTAACGCGTTCCGCATGTGTGCGTGGAGTTAATAGCTGCGGCCCTTCGACGAGAGTGGCGCGGGAGTGGGGTAGGGGACAAGTTAGAGGCGGGAGCGGGAGCGAGAGCGGGTAGAGACAAGAGTTCGCGGAAGAACGCTACGGCGTGCCCGTGAATCCCCCACAAGGTGTTTGAACATCGAGCAAATGGCAAACTTTTTTTTTTCTTTAAATGTGCTGTCGAGGGTTCGTGGAATAATGTTACGGTGTGGTTGTGAGGGGCACAAGGTGTTTGAAGGAACATCGAGGGGATTTAGTCGGTGCAAGTCCGACATAACCCGGCGTTTCTCCAGGCGGCAGGGTATGCGAAGGCATACCTTGTAAACAAAAGGTAAAGTCGAGGTAGATTACGAGCGCATTACACAGCTTGTATCTGCGACTTTAGTCTTAATAGACGTGCAGTTCAAATTGAACATGTTAGGATATATAAAGAATCAAAACCTAATCAATAAATACGTTACCGAACACATTTTTATGTTGAAACGAGAACAAAATCTATAATTTTCTTTTCAGGTTAAAAACATTGTGATAATTTATTGGCATTTTTATAAGATTGTTGTAGAGCAAAGTGTACACACTTTAAATTTCTTCTTTCTATATGCCTATCGCTTTGTTGTTTAGTGAATACTCACGTACTATGATTAACTGTATGACACACGCATTAAATTATTTTTTGAAATTTTCTCACGTATTTATTTATTGTAATTTTATTTTCTATTCAGAAATTCTCCAACTATTTCAGTTCCTAGGTGACCTACAAAATTTAGTTTAGAAAAAATATGGATGCATACTAACGGAATTAAAAAATGTATTGACATGTAATGACACTGAATAATAAATCAACAATACTGCTTATCAATCATCATCGTTCGCTTATAACTTGTTCCCTACCACGTTTATTTGAGTGTGAACGTGCGAGTTCGTTCACCCCGCCATTATTCGTGTAGATCAGAGGTTCCCAAACTGTGCGTCGCAGAAAGCCTAGGGGGAGTCGTGAGGATTTCATTGTTCCCCCCAATTGATGTGTCACGATTATCTAACCCTTTGATAGAACTTGAAACTAGAACTCACCCCCCTCCTCCGGTGACACTAGGGCGTCGGGCGTCGATACATATAACCATTTTTTTTTAATATCTTTGTTATTAATAGAACAAAAAGATACAAAGGTTTACAGCATTTAACAAATCATAAGGTTTTGTTAACTAAAGGAAGTGCGTCGCGGACTGAAAAAGGTTGGGAACCCCTGGTGTAGATATTAACTAACATCGGTCTAGAGGCCGTTTTTATATTTCAATATCAAGGTGATCTCCATGGAGATATCAGACATGGATATTTTTAACCGACTTATAAAAAATGTGGACGGACGAATTGAGGTGGTTTTTTGAAGTTAATTACAAAATATGTATAAAAATTGTCTTAATAGTTTTATTATGCGTAATTGCCATGTTTGTATGGTTTGGGTGTAAAGTGTGTAATTGCGATTTTTTCGCTTCTCGCATTCGAAACAATTACCTACGTATAGCAACAAGAGGTTACTATATTAATTCGGGTGTAAAAATCCAAGATTTTTTAATGTCCTATGTTCATATTAATGGTTTAAACACCCATTTTTATAAAAGAACTAGCTGCGCCCCAAGGCTTCGCTCCCGTGGGAATATCGGGATGTTATATATATTATAGCCTTCCTCGATAAATGGGCTATCCAACACTAGAACAATTTTTCAAATCGGACCAGTAGTTCCTGAGATTAGCGCGTTCAAACAAACAAACTCTTCAGGTTTATAATATGAGTACAGATTCCGCTTGGATATTTTTATTACATCCATGAAGATCTGTTACGACGTTCCATTGCATTGTTTTTCGAGTAACACGGAAGCGAGACCGTAACTGAAACTACTTGAATGGTGGCTTTTAGTGATAAAACACTTTAACGCTAAAACGTTTCTACTTTAAATATTTTTCTTTTCATATTTTTAAAAGTAAACCTTAGTGGCGATTCGATTATAAATTGAATGTATATATTGAGAGAGATAGAGCATCACGTTAGGTACGTTTTATTTAATGAAAAAGAAACGTGATGTTCGAAATATTATATACTTACTAGCCACGCCTCGCGGTTTTACTCGCGTAGGTATGTAACTTCTGATCCCGTCGGAATTCCGGGATTAGAAGTAACCTATACGTTTTTTCTGGATTCCTACCTCTTTAAGTTCCATCACAATCGGTTCAGTAATTTTTGTGTGAAAGAGTAACAAACACATATACATACGTCCTCACAAACTTTTTAAAATTAGTAGGACGATAAGTTCCAAAAAAGCTTAATTGGTTAAATAAACATTGTAATTATTTTATTTTTTCTCACACAATAACATTAATGATTATTTCATAATTAGATAATAAAAAAATGTCGCGAAGTAGGACTCGAATGAGTCATTTACAGAATTAAATTAAAAACATTATTTGATACTAGCTTTTGCCCGCGGCTTCGCACGCGTAGACTACATAATTAACATAGTTGTTATAAAAAATGATATTATGACTTTAATTATAAGTATTTTAATTACACGCTCGTCTTTATAAATAACTTTAAAATTTAATCGGAACCAATATTGTATATCAATGTTTTCTAAAAACTTAACAGTAACTTAATAGTCTCTAGGTCAGACAATTTCTAGGAATATATGTTTAGATTACATAAGGAATACTCATACAATAAATCAACTAAAAACAAAATAAAAATCTGAGATATATCTACCTAAACAAAATATCTATGTAGGTGCAATCTTTGCCGATTCCATCTTTCCTATGTTCCCTAAAGAAATAATAGAACAAAAGTGGGTTTTATGACAAAACAAAAAAATATATATTTATGATATAACCCAAAACGAAACAAAAATAATAGTGTTACGAATTAATGATGAAATATTATTGAACTGTGAGAATGGATATCGAATTGACAACCGTTCGCTAAGTTAGATTTTACACATTCAAGAGCAACACAACACTCGATCAGATTGTATTTTTTTTACTAAGAACCTTTTTAGGTACGTAGGTAGTATCTACATAAAATACGTTAATTTCAATGTTACAAAAACTATAACCTCCTCGTT
>LQNK01000737.1:306757-318042 GCA_001586405.1 Phoebis sennae
GTTCGTCAATCACGTAATAACTACTGGGTAGATTTTGATAAAATTTCACATGCTTATAGACCAATATTAGGTTCAACTTATAGGCTACATTTTATTTGAAAAAAAATATTTTTAAGGGTGACTTTCCATACATGTCATCGGAGGGTAAAAAAATAAATTCGCTAATACATCATTAAATGAGATATCATTGGATAGATCTTTGAAAATGAAATAAAGGTTCCTAAATGCGTTTTTTGCTAAAATAAATATTTTTTGAGATATACGCTTCTAAAGTCGTGAAAATGTTAAAACACGTGAAAATGTGAGATTTTGGTTGAGTTGCGAACATGCTTTTTTATACTCTTAACGTATAGATTAAGTCATTAAAACACTCAATGAATGCTCTAAAACCTTAAAAAAATAACTAACTCTCCGCTCGCGGCTTCGTTCGCGTGGGCTAAAATTTTCTGTATTTTGAAGAGGCGTACTGTCAGATTTTGGTCAAACCTATTTTTATAGAAAATTATAAAAAAAAACTATAGACATGCGCATATATGAGCGGTCATGCGACCGTAATTATTTTAGACTTTTGTTGTGCGCCTCTACAAAATACAGAAATTAGTAGCCCACGCGTGCGAAGCCGCGGGCGGAAAGCTAGTTATACATATAAGTAACACTATAATCTTAGCTTATGTAAATAAAATTGATACGTGTTTGAAATTTGATAACTCTGTGTAAGTTAAATAAAAGAACATTCTATCATTAAAATATTTTAGCTAGAAAAGTCAGTTCCATAAGAAAGATTCTTATGGAACTTCTATCTCAATTTTCCTAAATACCTATCAAAGATCTATGTTGCTTATCCACAAATTACACGTATCCAAACCCGTTACGAAATAGAGATGTAATAATAATAATTTTATTTCTAACCTTCCTTAGTCTTTGTAATCACTGTATTTTTATGTGACTTATATCTCAATTCAAAGGAATCTTATTTATTTCAGAGACATGCAGATAGTCCAGTTAAAGACATGAAGAAGAAAATAGCAGCTAACGCTGAAAAAGAGAAACAGACAGCGGAGAAAGACAAAACTGAAAAAGTCACACCAAATGACAAACAGACTGAAAAGCCAGCAGAAAAGCCAGAAAAATCAGCAAAGAAAGACACAGCTGCAGACAAAAGTGATAAGAAAGACAAGCCAGTTGAGAAAGTTGTAGAAAAGGCACCAGAAAAAAAGGCAGACAAGGCAGACAAGAAAGAGAAAAGTGTAGAAAAGGCAGTTGATAAGAAAGACAAGCAGCCGGTGGAAAAGAAAGAAGCGGTGGTAGCTCCTACGGAGAAGGTTAAAGAGGACAGCAAAGAAAATGGAAAGGTGGGTCGATGATACGTTAATGATATGCAAGTGTAATATCGTAATAAGTCTACTTTGTCAGGTATATTTAATGCTGTTTATTGATTCATAATTCTCACATTGGATACTGTCCGTCAAATCCACCCAGAAAACGCTATTTCGTTCATTCAAACTGAAATAAATAGGCGGTCATACATTTTTTTTTCTTCAATAGATTTTGTTGTTGATGCCAATGATGCTCATATTTATTTTATTAGCGTTACTGGTAACTTACATAGTATGAAATCTTTAAGAGATTCACACCCTTATTCACAAACAATACTATGCGTTGAGTGAAGTTCACAAACAGTACTTGAGTGGCGGTCTGTCACTTGACGTTTAAATTAGGTATTATTGTTTTTTAATCAAAAACAATTAGAACGCATAGAAGAATGTCTTACTTCCCATAGTGTTGCTATACCATACTTACACAAGTATTGATTGCAAACGGGTGTTATTCATTTCGAAATACAAGCAGAAACGGTCATCAATTCCAGGCGGAAACACCGGACAAGAAGGCGAAAGACGCGCCGAAGCCGAAACAGA
The DNA here is from genome assembly GCA_001586405.1 of Phoebis sennae. Lineage (NCBI taxonomy): Eukaryota > Metazoa > Arthropoda > Insecta > Lepidoptera > Pieridae > Phoebis > Phoebis sennae. The sequence continues at coordinate 308,674 of LQNK01000737.1, forward strand.
ACGGCACGCGGCAGAACGGCGACGCGGACACGGTGAGTTCGGACGACGACGACGGGCTGTTCCCGGAGCTCGCGTACGAGGACTCCGACATGGAGTGCTTCGAGCCGCCCACGCCCGACGGGCCCAGCCGGAGCTACACGAGGAGATCGCAGGTTGGTGCGCAGACAGACAGACATACGTTCTGAAAATAGGCATATCGTGTGACAGATTTCTTCTTGAGTTTGGGCTGGTACTAAGGTTTGATTGCACGACACAAATACACACACACACATACACACCTTCACGTTTACAAAAATACACACGCGGTATATTTCCGGATAGAGCGTACAAGGGACCCTGCAGGAGCTACACCAGGAAATCGCGGGTTGGTGCACAGACAGACAGATAAACACACTCTATATAGGCAAACCGTGTGGCAGATTTCTTCTTGACTTTGGGATGGTTTTTGATTCAGAGATTTTAGTATATTAACGATTATATGGCATGTCACAAAAAACTACACACACACACGCACACATACACACACGCACACACACTGATTTTCACGCACACACGCGGTATATCCCCATAAAGTGTGTGCGAGGGACCCAGCAGGAGCTAGACGAGGCATCGCAGGTTGGTGTGCCTATGCAATAACTTTCAGATAGGAAGTACTTTGGAACACACGCTCCTAAAAGCCCCAGGTAGATATACATAAGGACATTGCACACTAACACACATCCATACGTACGCATACACACAAACACACACATACACTAGACTGGGATGAAGTGTTTCACTTTAGTACACACTCAATAAACATATTTTTATGTAGCACAGCAGTATCCCCGTCTATATACAGACAAGCAAACTCATACTTAAATTATATGGGATAGTATTTGAATAACTTGTGGTGTTTGTGTGTGTGAGTGTAGCTATAGACAAAGTGAATAGATTCGTTGATAAAAGTATGCATGTGAATTCAGTCTTTAAATACAGGTAAGTAAGGTTGATTTTACTGTATTACAACTCCAGTACGAGTCAGATTTAGTCTCAGGTTTGTTTTGAATTTTTTTTTCGTTGGAATGGTTGGTTTTTGTGGTTTGACATTCAACTATTTGATTAATTTCATTATTGGTGATATTGGGTTGTTATGGGATGAAAAATTATTTTCATGGAAAGGTATTTCAATATAAATTTGTGTTTCTGGAAATGTAGAATACATTTAAGATAATTTTTTATTTGGATAATTTAAGACATTATTATTTTAAAGACATTTTCATATAAAACTTTACTTGTAAAGAAATCACGAAACATCTCTTATTTCTGCTTTACACCATTTCTTTATTATAAGTATTCAAGAATAATGTAACGCCCCTCTATACTTTTTGCTAAGGATTATCATAAGTGAGAGATGTTTCAAAAGCATGTATGCTAACCATAGTTTCATTGTCGGATAAAGTAAGGTCTTTCAATATCTCAATAAAATGGTAAGTCTTTAACAAAAGAACTGGTACCTTGGAGGGGGCCTAGTACCTTAGCCAAATTTGTGTATGAGTGTGTCAAATTGCGCTCCAAGGTAACACCAGCTCTTTTGTTAAATAATAAGAATAATAAAAATCTTTATTTTAGGCTACATGGCCAATAAAATGTTAGTAAATACTTATTCTATGTTAGAGAGAACATTTATTTCTACACACTAATTGACTACACCATTTTTTGTTAATGTCAACTGCTACGTTATTCACTATCTTTACTGCATCATTCGAGTTTTTATTAATTCGATCCCTGATGGAAAAAATCTTTTTTCTGAGCAGTGCATAAAAATCCTGAACCCCGTGCAGTGCAAACACTACTGCACTACAAAACCGGGGTTAAAGACTTACCATTTTGTTGACTGCCTCGTTGGTCTAGTGGTTGCATCTTTGACTACAGATCGAGGGGTCCCGGGTTCGATTCCCGGGTGGGGCCAAAAAAATGTTATTAGGATTTTTCTTCACAGTAACAGCCCTGAGTCTGGAAGTTGGCGGTGTTGGAGCACCCCCGTGCCTCGGAGAGCACGTGTCTTGTCGGTCCTGCGCCTGAACTCTCCGGTCGTGTCGGTCTGCCCCCATCGGGTTATGAGAGTAAAAGGAATAGAGAGTGCACCTGTGATCGCGCGTACACTTGTGCACTATAATATCTCCTGCGCAGCTGGCTAGTCTCTGTTGAGATTGGCCACCATGGCCGAAATCGGTCTGGGGAGCTATTGTTATTATTTTGTTGAGATATTGATAGAGCTTAGCATGTATCCCCATATTTCATACTTGTACTAACTCGATATTGTGGTGAAGGTGAAATCGAGCCGCACGCCCGAGACGCCGCGCCCCGCGTCCGACAAACAAGCGGACAAGGATTACGTGCCTGAAGACGTGAGTCTATTGTTAATTATATAAGAATAATAATATTCAAGGACATTTAACACAACGCTTTCTAGGCCCAAAGTAAACAAAGTACTATGGAAACTAGATAAATAAATATTTCTGGACATTTAACACAACGCCATCTAGACCTAAACTAAGTAAAGCTTGTACTATGGAAGCTAGATAACTGATAGACATACTTAATTTTTTTGTAAATACATACATACTATACATAAATTAACACCCAGATAGTAGGAAATCACAATGTTCAACACATAATAATTATATATTATACGTCTATACTAATATTATAACGCTAAAGAGTTTGTTTGTTTGAACGCGCTAATCTGAGGAACTACTGGTCCGATTCAAAAAATGGTTTTTAGTGTTAGATAGCCCTTTTATCGAGGAAGGCTAAAGGCTATATATCATCCTGACATTACTACGGGAGCGAAGCCCTGGGGCGCAGCTAGTAATTATATACTCGTAGGGATTGAACCCACACTCTGGTGCAATGGACAATTGCCATATCCACTGCTCCAATTGGATCGTCGGTTACTAGTTATATAAATGTATAGAAACATTCTAACACACAATTCAATAATCACCCTTATGACTATTCATTTTTGAATAAAGGAAATAATGATTTACAATCCACTAGAACTGCATTAATCGCGATATAACCAAAAACACTGAACACCGAAAGCGCGTGCGCGTCGAGCGCCCTCTGTATGAATGTGGCATTAATTTTTTATTTATTTATTTCAAGTAACAGACAAATTTTGTACAGACCCATAATACCATAAACAATAAATACCTTACAGACTAACATACATACAGTTTAATAATGCATTGTGAATTGTTGTACCTACAAAATTACGTAACATTTTCAGCCTAAAGAAGCGAAACTGCTCAAACTAAAAGAGGACATTCCATCCGATCGTAAGCTCCGTTCGTCCGACTCGCCGAAACCGCACGACAGGAAGGAGAAGACAGACTCGCCGAGACCGCAAGAGAGAGAGATCGTGGAAGATGAGAGGAGTGAGGACAAACTGGAGGCGGAGATCAGTGTTGAGGTTGAGACTGAAGGTAAGTTTTTATTGGTGCATTTTGGTATTTTTTTAATTATTTAGGGTGGTCAAAAACCAACTTGCCTCCTTTTAATACAGTTTCAAATTGCTAAGTAAAATGGGGACCGTCTAATTTTCTATTCAAATCTTCTGTTAAAAATATATATATTTTGTGGGATTATTTTGAACAGATAATTTTGATTTTTTTTTTAATGAAAATATATTTATTTAAAATCATAAATGTTACAGCTAAAACATTTGCATTTCTATTGCATGTTCACATACAGAAGCAATAAACAAATTATACGATTAATTAATTACTAATGGCACCCACACTAGGCTAGTCTGTATTTTGTAACTTGAAAGTATTATTTTCTCTTTATTTGAACTCGAAACATAAGAAGACAATATACCGCCTTAACACAAGAAATGCTATTATATCTCCTATTACTTCAAGTTTTCAGAATTGAAGTAAACGAATGGATAAGCTAGAAACGCGCTAGGAACTCTAATCTTTTTTTTTTCGCTTTGATTTGTGTTAATTGAAAGGTTTTGTAATTTGTGTTAAAAAAAGGAATAGGATGTGTGTAGCATGGCACACAAAACCGACACGAAATTCTCTAAGTTTAATCAATTTTGATTCTTAAAAAAATAATTTAACAAATAAATTTCTCTAAATCCAGAAATATTCTATGAATATGAAAATTAATCTGAGAATAAGTTGGAAATGTATAATGTTGTTCACTTTGTTGTGACACCATTACATAAAAGGAGTTTTTTAAGATGTAAGTTAGACAGTCCCAGAATAATTTAATTGGGTATTAATTATTTAATACAATTAAAAAAAAATTATAATATTTAATACATCCATACATTATAATATAGTAATTTTCCACGTCGAGATATTTTTAACTAAAAGTAAATTGCTATCTTCATTTTTCTGTTCAGTTTGTTTCGAGAATTTTATATAGGGTAGTTGTAAAAGATGTTACTCTAAAACGTTTTTATTTAAATTCCCAGAGTAGTTTAAGTATTCTCCATTTTAAAGCTCTCCTTTGCTTTAATATTAAAATTATTATCTATTTATTTATTTATTAGCCATACCAACAGTTAGTTACTATTTAGTTTTTTGCCTCGATTTTCCTATTTTTGTTGTTTATTTAATGGTAACCCCCTTTTTTATATATTCGGTTTGTTTCGAGAATTTTATGTAGGGTAGTTTTACAAGATGTTACACAAACGTTTTTAATTGAATTCCAAGGGTGGCTTCGATCCCAACGAGTAGAAAATTATGATGTGTGTGTTCATCAACATTGTAATTATTTATTGTCTGGGTGTTAATTTATCTATAGTATGTATTTATTTCCAAAAAAATTATGTTTAAGTATGTCTATCAATTATCTAGTTTCCATAGTACAAGCTTTGCTTAGTTTGGGTACGTTGTGTTAAATGTCTAGTAATATTTATTACTAGCTACGCCCCAGAGCTTCGCTCCTATCGCTCTATCTAACACTTAGTTCCTGAGATTAGCGCGTTCAAACAATCTCTTCAGCTTTATAATGTTAGTATAGATTATTGTGATCACTTAACATCAAGTGACCCACTTGCTCCTTTGCTTGCTCTGCCATAAAAAAAAAATATTGTGTGTTGTGCGCGAACATAGCGGCGATGTGTGTAGTGTGACGTTGTGTGCACGCAGACGGGCCGCGCAAGACCGACACGAACTTCTTCTAGCAGCACATTATAATAAGTTAATTCTTAGAAATTTATTATTTAATACATGCATCAATTAGAATTCAGTAATTTTAAATGAAAAAATAATGAATGGAGGTATTTAACTGAAAATAAATTGCAATTTTTATTTTTATGTTTTGTTTCGATAATTTTATGTAGGGTAGTTGAACAAAATGTTACTCAAAAATGTTTTTAAATGAATACCCAGAGTAATTTTATTGAGTATTCTCCATTTTCAAGCTAGTTTATGTTTCGTATTATGTTTTGCTTCGAATTTCTGTTCGTTGTCTATTTAATTGTTAGTGCAATGTAAGTTGATGACCCGATTGGCGCAGTGGCTACAGCAATGGTTTATTGCGCCGGAGGGTTTGGGTTCGATCCCCACGAGTAGACAATTTTGATGTGATGAACATTGTTATCTACTGTCCGTATTTACAAAAAAAAGTATGTTTAAGTATGTATAAGGGACTAGATGGCGTTGTTTTAAATGTCTAGAAAAAATTATTATTACTATCAAATGTGTGTGTGCGCGAACATTGCGGCGATGTGTGTAGTGTGACGTTGTGTGCACGCAGACGGGCCGCGCAAGACCGACACGAACTTCTCCAAGTCGCGCGTCAAGGTGTCGCCCTACCGCCGCGGCGCGCGCGCCGCTGACGTCACGCACGCCTCCATACAGGCCAATTATACGGGTGAGTGATCCTATTAAACAAAAAAAATATATAAAAAATCAAAAAAATATTTAAAAAAAAAACAAAAAAAATATAAAACAAAAAACAAAAAAATAAAATACCAAAATTATACTGGTGAGTGGTTGCATTAAAAAACTAGCTTTAAATTGTTATTCGCGTATATCTGTATTGCTATAAAATAATAGAGGGGCTATGTAAAATTATGTCGAAATGTAATAGAAATGTACTGTGATTCTACACAACTGGCCATAGAACTAGTCAGTTAACAACAAATCACTGCTAGTCATAACGGCTATTAGCAAAGTGAGGGTAGTTGGGTCGTGACGTCAATGAGACGTTCGAGCGCCAGGCGCAATGCGCGCAGATACTGAACGCGCCCACTCTTTTATAGGACTTTGATGACAGCTAACAACTAACAAATAACATTTGCGTAGAAAGATGACATACAGAACTTGTTAAAACATGAAATTACAAAAGGTTGCCACAGTATATATAGCGGATGCCTGCGTCATATCATCTACCTGCATACCAAATTTCAGTCAGATCCGTCCAGCGTGCGGACTCTGTGCTGATAAATCACTATGTCAGTCAGTCACCTTTGAGTTTTATATTTTTTTGTACAGAAAAAAATAAAAAAATAAAAAACCACAATAAAAAAATACAAAAGTAAAAGAAAAATGGGCTTTAACCTTTCATGTGATACCACATTCAGGTATATTCATATTAAATTAAACTCGACTTTTGTCCCCTCTCTTATCCTCATAACCTCCCTACTGATTTCGGTCATCTTAGAACTCGAAATATCCTTTGAAAATATTCTCTAACGAAATGTTATATATTTTTTGTTTTTTTATAATACTGAAAAATATTAAACATGGTGCAGTAATCGAATTTCTTCATGTTTAACCAATATTTTAATCGCAAAACAAGTTCTACTTTTAAATTCGTAAAATCCCTTCGCAGGCAACAATACAACAATGGAGATGGACGTGACAGAATCCTCCATAGTGTCAGAGGACCCGCCGGCCGTGGACAGCCCGTACTTGTCCGGGCTGCGCAGCATCCGCGGAAGGAGATCGTACAAGCCGTTGAAGGAGATGAGCCTGCGACACATCGGAGTTAACACCAGCATCAGATCTAATACTAGTGTAACTGGTGAGTTTTAATTAATTCATTTATTTATTTAATACAAATAGAACGGTTACAGACCATTTACGTTATTTATACAAGTAAATTAAATTATTAACAAAATAAAAATTATAAACATGAGATTCCTCAGTCATACATCTCGCAGAACTTCAAGCATTCTAATAAAAATTTTCCCCTTGCAGTCACAAATATATCATCATTGTCAAATTTCGTTTGAAACTTGTCTGACCATAATTAATAAAAAAATACGGTCGAATTGAGAACCTTCTCTTTTTTTTTTTGAAAGTCGGTTATAAGTCCATATGCAAATAGAGGTGTACTATTTCTCTGCTTTCACTAAGTATAGAGGGTAGAAGTTTAAAAGTTAGAGAGATCAGGCACAAGGTCGATGACCACGTGTGTTCTTTAAAACACTGAAAAAAATAGAATAATAATAAGTTATTGTTTCTACGTAGTCTTTGAGTTTCGCGTCTTAATTTAAGTGGCAATAAATATTCGAACATTAAGAGAATACTCTTATAAATATCGCCTTTTCGAGTATCAAAACTCAAAATTTATTTTCCAAATCAGCCTTCAAGGCGCTCTTAGATCTCCATTTACATTTACAAAATGAATATATTTCTTTACGACTTATTCAAAGCGCTCTTTACGGCTTTCGGCTCTTACTACTGAAGACTTAATATTCATCCCGACTTAATATTCATTCTGACGACCCGATTGGCGCAGTGGTTTAGCTATTGCGCCGGAGGGTGTGGGTTCGATCCCCACGAGCAGAAAATTATTATGTGATGAACATTGTAATTTTCTACTGTCTGGGTGTTAATTTATCTGTATTACGTATGTATTTACAAAAAAAGTATGTTTAAGTATGTCTATCAGTTATCTAGTTTCCATAGTACAAGCTTTGCTTAGTTTGGGACTAGAGGGCGTTGTGTTAAATGTCCAGGAATATTTATTTATTTATTTTATTTATCCCCAGCGTCGGAACAGTCAGTGCGTCCCACGGGCACAGTGGTGGGGCGCAAGCGCAAGCCGGAAGCGGACACTTCGTCCGCAGATTCGCATCCGGATGTCGAGGCTCGCAGCAAGCGCGCCAGGCTGCTGGAGAGGCTCGGGGGACTCACCAGGCCCTTCCGGCTTGCGCCCGCTACGGACAGGATCTGTGTGGAGAGTACCGCTGAGGTATATTACGTATTTATTTATACATACAAAAATTCTATAATTTTACTATTATATCCTTGCTTATAATACAATTTGTTATATTTTGATTGAGGTATTATTCCTCCAACGAGGCGGTATTATTCCTCCTCGACCAGTCTGAACCACAGGACTGGCCGGCCGAGGATTGATGTTTCGAAGTGGTATATATGCTTAGCGGTGAAAATATTTCAACATCGCAATTTAGGAACTGTGACGTCACGGCGTCACGTGATCATTTTTCAATGTCTAGTCATTGACCCTGGAAAAAGTAGCACTCGAAAATGTCGCTTAAAACTTCCCTCTCAGTCACTATTATACATGCATATTTATAGTTATGTTATAAATAAATAATTTTTTATTCATTCATATATTTTTCATGTATTTTATGCGGTTCACCTGATGTTAAGTGACTGACCGCAGTCCATGAACATTTATAACAACAAAGTGTCGCAGATGTCTTGCCGGCTTTAAGAAAGGGGAAGGGATTAATGATAAAGAATAAAAGAATAGAAAATATTTTTATTCATGTAAACTTTTTACAAAGTACTCATGATAGGAAATTGGTAGAGTAGTACAACAGGATGGGAGAGGAATATAAGTCTATAATGGAGAATGTTACTAGGTATGCCAAATAGGTTGAAAGTTTGTTATACAAATACACTGTTTTTTGTTGCAGTCAAAAATACCAAGTAGTTTTCATTTTATAAGCTTTTAAACTTTCGAGTTCTGCTAAAGTCACGTGACCGCTTGTGACGTCACAAAACAGACGCCGCGCGGGCCGCGCTACTTCGCAGCAACTATAGTACGTGTGGGAAGCGCTATAGCGAGCGCATGAGCTGTCTGTTTTATGACGTCACACCGCCGCAATCGCCGCGTCGGGCGGTTACGATTTTGATTATGATATTTGGTTACGATTTCATATTGTTTTGCTTATAAATCAAAAACTAATTGACGTAACAAAATAATTTTTTCAACAGTATTTTTTAGTTAAAAAAAACAATATGAAAAGCTAAAAATCAAAATTTGTTAACATTCTTCATTGACCTGTTGCACGGTTTCAGATCGTCGGCATCAACACAGACCTGCCGCTCACGGCACCAGTCGCCGCGCCCGACACGTTCGACCCCGAGACCATCAAGCCGG
>LQNK01000737.1:318102-330739 GCA_001586405.1 Phoebis sennae
ATAAAAATCATTTATTTCATTTCACAAGATTCTTTAACTATTTTACATTATTAAGCCAGAGTTCCCCGAACTTTGTGTCCTTACCATGTTTTTCCTTTGTGTCCTAGACCCCTTACCATAATTTTCCTTTGTGTCCTAGACCCCTTACCATGATTTTCCTTTGTGTCCTAGATCCCTTACCATGTTTTTCCTTTGTGTCCTAGACCCCTTACCATGATTTTCCTTTGTGTCCTAGATCCCTTACCATGTTTTTCCTTTGTGTCCTAGACCCCTTACCATGATTTTCCTTTGTGTCCGAGACCCCATACCATGTTTTTCCTTTGGGACATAAGAAATTAAAATTAATGATCCTCATAATAGTATAATCTTGTGTTTGTTTTAACGCTAGTACTTTCCATTTTAAATAAAATACTTTTTAAATGATTTTAAACGCGGTTTATTATACATTATTTTACATTATTAAGCCAGAGTTCCCCAAACTTTGTGTCCTCTACCCCTAACCATGTTTTTCCTGTGTGTCCTAGACCCCTAACCATGTTTTTCCTGTGTGTCCTAGACCCCTAACCATGTTTTTCCTGTGTGTCCTAGACCCCTAACCATGTTTTTCCTTTGTGTCCTAGACCCCTTACCATGTCTTTCCTTTGTGTCCTAGACCCCTGACCATGTTTTTCCTGTGTGTCCTAGACCCCTAACCATGTTTTTCCTGTGTGTCCTAGACCCCTAACCATGTTTTTCCTTTGTGTCCTAGACCCCTTACCATGTCTTTCCTTTGTGTCCTAGACCCCTGACCATGTTTTTCCTGTATGTCCTAGACCCCTAACCATGTTTTTCCTTTGTGTCCTAGACCCCTTACCATGTCTTTCCTTTGTGTCCTAGACCCCTGACCATGTTTTTCCTTTGTATCCGAGACCCCTAACCATATTCTTCCGTGTTACGTAAACCCCCTTCTTACGCAATATAGATATAGACATAAACAACATTTATTAACAAAGAACATACATAACAACATAATCACAGAAGAAGCGAGACAAATACAAAAAACAGAAACAGTACAAGAAATTATACACTCACAACAATCCAACAAAATATACTAAAAACTTGTTATTATGTATGTTGCAATTGTGAAATGGCCCTGGATCAGCATATGTTGTGGATGGGGCGGTTTATTAGTGCATGTTTTATGTTTTATTTATTTATTCAATTAAAACGGTTACCACCAATAACATTAACTAGCGACCCGCCCCGGCTTCGCACGGGTTTAATGGATGATATTATACATAAAAACCTTCCTCATGAGTTACTCTATCTATTAAAAAAAACCGCATCAAAATCCGTTGCGTAGTTTTAAAGATTTGAGCGTTCATAGGGACATACAACATGACACATGACAGAAAAAGCGACTTTGTTTTATACTATGTAGTGATTGACATTACACAGTCCTCCAGTCCTGATATTACCCCCTCCTAAATATCTACCTAACTTAAATAAGTACCTCCTAAATACATAACTCTTCGTTTAATGTAGTTCTATGAAAATTCAATATCTACAGATTTTCAATACCTACTTCTCTTAAATAATTTAATTACCCGATGTTAATGATTAACGTTGAAAAGTATTTAAGTCACACATGTAAGTTCAAAAGTCACATGTACATTTTATTATCTATAAACTAACTTTCCGCCCGCGGCTTCGCTCACGTTTCTTAGGTATTTTGTAGAGGCACGCGCACACTGAAATTTTGATTAAGTTGCGGGTAGATTGAAACTCCCTTTTTTCTTTTATTACTGGGCATTATCGTAACCCGATAATGTCGCCCCAATACACAAAAAAAATGTACATACAAAATTATTTACAGTTAAATAATGCTTCCCGAATGTATAGATTATATAATTAAAAGAAAACATTGAGGAATAAGAATTAAATTTTGTTAAAACCTTCCTAAAATACAATTTCGTTTACAGGTAACAACAATTTCATAAAGGTAAGCTGAGAGCATATTTGCCTTGAGCATTTAAGTCGCAAAAACGAGCACTAGAGTCGAATATACAAACGTAGGAATACATCGGATGCGTCACTTTGATGGATTTCAATCGCGATTTATTGCCGGATTGTGTAAATTTGACCAACAATTTTACAATTGGGTCTAAGTAAGAAAGAAATTATTGTGCTGAAATTGTTTATAAAAGAAATAATATTAAAAACATGAACAAAATATCAAAAAGTGTAATTTACAATAAATTAAGGGATACATTATTTTTAAATCGTTATTAAAGCATTACTTGTTTAATAAATTTATATTTACGTATACATTTTTCACTCACTTTATTTTTTTGTGTCTCAATAAATCCCGATTTAAATCCGTTAATCATGTTTGAAACGTGTGAAAATAAATTGATTGAATTGTTCAATGTGTATTTGTTTGTGATTGTAGGGTTGAAACCTACCGTCGTGTAAAATTATTTTTTTATTGCATCATCTTTATGGAAAAATGAAATAAAACACATATTTGTGTGAAGCAGCTAAATATATTGAGAATATGTATAGTTATACATACAAAAAAATCTGAGGTCTAAAACTAAAGTGAGAAATTTCACTTCTATTGTTTTACTCAAGGAAGTAAGGGAGAAAGATATAGTGTGGGAGCGAGATAGTTCGATCTCATTTATATTCTCTAAGTATTTTTTTATTAATTATTACTAATAATCAATGAGTATTTAGCTGTTTGACATAGAAAGAGTGTTTTAGTTTGTATTCTTAAGGCGTTCGAGACTAAAACAATAGGTTAATTAAACTGGAATTTCATTAAATGAAGTATGATATACATTGGATTGTTATAAAAAATGGTGAATTATGAAAACATTTTTATAAAAATATCGCCCTGTCATGAGACAAAAACATATAAGCGATAATTTATCGTATGTTTTAAATAATGAACCATTCTTAAGGTATTCGATATATTGTCGTGTGCTCTTTATACCATGCGATAATGATCATAGCAAATGTTGAGTACCATAACGGTACGATGTTTTAAACGTGGACGTAGTGGGTAAGTTTTATCGATCGACTTTGTACGGTGATTGTATGGGAATTTATTTCACAAAATTTAAAATTCTATGAGGAATGATTTTGCTTCATAGTAGGAAAATATTCAATTAAAATAAGTCACAAAGTCGAAGCAATAAAAATATCAGATTTTTTTTCTCATTGCTGAATTCATTTCTCTGAATTTTTGCGGGATTAACACAACGAAATAGTTGTTTTTATTAATATCAATTCCCCTGACTGATTTCGGCCACGGTGGCTAATCTAAACAGAGATTAGCCGGCTGCGAATGGGATATTATACTTTACTCTCATAACCCAATGAGACGGTTTTTTATTTTTCTCTATAGCTCTCTTTTGTGAAATCAATTCCTAACACGATCACTGCTAGGTTAAGTAGATTTACGTTTAATTTCAAAAATAAAGTGTTGTCTCTACTTATAATTTTCTGTAATTCAATAATTGTCTATGAAAATGTTCAGTATCTGACAACACTTTATTTTCGAAGACATTGCGAATTTGGTAAAAGAAAATCCAAAGTTTTAGCAATCATGTACAAATATATGTGCATTTTATATAAATAAACGGTTAGATAGATATGATTTTTTATTTTAAATGTTAATTTACTAACAAGTATATTTTTTGCACGCTATAAGCTACGCAATATTATATTGCTAAAAAAACGAAAGTGTGACCTTTTTTATAATTGGCCAATAACTACTGCACATTTAGATATTAAATTAAAACGCGTTTTATTCATTTTAGTAAGATCGAATGTGGGTAGTCAAAGAAATGTTGAGCAAGGCTACAGAATAATGAATAAATCACGTTTTAAATCCGTTAAGTTCCAACTTTCAATACTGAGTTTTGGGACTACAATACTAGAATAATTTGCACCTTTATTTCATAAGCGTTAATCTTATATATCAACTCAAATTTTCATGACAATAGAACCACCGCAAAAGCCATACGCGAATCCACCGAATTGGTTCACTTTGCCATATAGAAATAGAACTTACCATGGTACTATTACTATAGAAAAACTAATTTTACTCATACCATAGGACCAGCGCAATTTTATCGATAAAACTATGTAATAGGGCCATGGAAATGTATTAAATAGAAACATACAATGATTTTTTACTAAATTTCTAGCGAATAATATAGTTTTTAAATAAATCGGTGCTCCGTTAGAATGGGCGCCAATTAGTTCTAGAAACTAATCTAGATCTTTGGTAATGTTTCATATGATTAGGACTGAAATACACGGAAACGAAGCGGAGAAGAATTTGTTTAGATTTCAACTTATTTTTTCCAAAGTCGAAATTCTCCAACTCAATTTTAAGTGTCCAAATACTGAAATGATACGTAACTTTAATCTTTCAACGGGCGTTTTCAATAATGTATCAAATATTATGGATAGATTGTAATTTGTAATCTCAGAATAAATGACATTTGATTGTCAAAAATCATAGCAAAGGCTATCCGTCGACAGCGTATTGAAATCAAAGTAAGTGCAAATAGATACATTTGCCTGACTTTAGTAAGCAAATTAAGGATAGATAGAATATTGAAAACGGCCGTAAGTGGTATGCTGTCACTAACACTCTAATAATCAATTTAGTATTTGGAAAAACACTTAAGTACTTGAAATGTTGTTTAAAATGAATCATGTTTAACGTGAATGAAGGTTAAATTAATACCAAAATTATTGTATTTCACTCCGTTTCGTTTTAGTGAATACCGCCTGTACTATAAGATGTGTTCAAGGCATATTAAGTAATATTATACATTTATTAGTTTTGCAATAATACCACATAAGATTATGTGCAGTTTGTACACGTGTGTTGAATAGTTTAAGTTTTCTCTCAGGTTTTGAGTTAATTCCCCATTCGCATAATTATAAGACACTTTGAGTTGCGTGACCAAATTGAGAACACAGCGCGACTAAAAATTGAGTTGGGTATTCAGTTGTTAATTTCAAGACAACTGAAATTGTTAGGAATGGCTAAATGACATTTAATACCGACCAATATACCATTTACATGAATTACTAATTAATATGTTCGAAAATTATTTTGCTTACAAATAGTCCAACATATTTATTTTTGGTATTAATTTTTGTTTTGTAATGTACCATATATTGTTTTTAAAAGTATCGCTACTATCATCCAAAAAATTTATTTCTGAAGGAAGAATATTAGCAATGAACTCAAAGCAACTCAATTTTAAGTCACATTAAGATTTAAAATTGAGTTACCACTTATACTTCTCAGTGCATTAAAATATTGAATTAGCATTTAATAATATTCATAAATTTTCTTTAATAAACAAAAATGCCATGTTTTTCTAGAAGTGTCTGTATTAAATGTCATTTTATAAATCTAAATTGGTTCAGAAAGTATTTTTCGTTCGTCCTGTTTGGATATAATGCGATCGTATGTAAGTAGGTTAGTATAGATTTATTATGATTGAATGAAAATTATAATTTTTGTTAATAAATTTTTAAATTACTTGTGTGTTTTATTTGAGTTTTTAATTTTTATACACCATAAACAAAATCTAAGTAAACGAAACATTTGCCAGCTTCTTGTCAGAGGTCTTACTTAAAGAGTAATATTTTTATATCAATATCTGAAGTTTCTTCAACAAATGGACTTACGAGCGTCTTGGCCTAACACATTTTAGCACTCTAAGAAAACAATATCCATTAATTTCATGAGAATAAGAAATATGAAGTTCCGGAAAATAAAACCCAGTTTTTCAAAAACAACAATTATTATTCTAAAACATAGATCAATAAACAATAAAAAGTTATTTATCTTCCGTGTTCCCGACGTCGTCCGTCGTGAGGCACGGCCAACTGCAGACTGTGATCACTTGCGCTAGAAAACAACATTTTCATGATCTACCCGCATATTTCGCACATTATTTGAAAGTAAATTAAAATAATTGAAAAGTCTGAAAGAAATAATAATAATATAGGGATAGACAATCCGATTGGTGCAGCGTGTGTTAATTTATCTATAGTATGACATATATATACTTTAAAAAAATTATGTTTAAGTATGTCTATCAGTTATCTAGTTTTCATGGTCTAAGCTTCGCTTAGTTTTGGACTAGATGACGTTGTATTAAATGTCCCTGATTACTTATTTTTTATGAGCGATCGTATTGACCCTGTAGTGCAAGGATGGCGAACCTTTTTGAATTATCGTGCCATTTCTTTGAAATAAATGTCTAATTTGGTCATAGACTTGCCAGAATCTCAACTTTCTGATAATTGGGCAAGAGAAGGTAGCGTAATCACAAATACGTATTTGCTACTTTTTTGAGTGCATAATTATGTTATAGATTACGTGCCCAAAACATTGTGTTGCGTGCCGTCTTCGGCACGCGTGCAATTGGTTCGCCATGATGTAGACCGTAGACACCCTTATGTTGACTTAATGATGACAAAACTATAATGTATATTAAATAGTAATAAATCAGACTTTGAATAGTGCACATATCTCTTTAATTCCTTCCATTGCATAGTTCTTTTTAGCATGCAGTCATTGGTTACCAAAGCTAAAACTATTAATCTTTCATCATTGATTTGACAAATGCAATAATACCTTTTTGCTTTTCCGCGGTAGTCTCTTGCAAAGGCATAGAATATTGTCCATACCCCGCTTGCCCCCTCAACCCCCACAGGAACACATTATTAGGGGTCGTATTGACCCCACAGTCCTTCTTAGTTTGTAAGCATTTGTCCCGAGGCTCGAAGGTCTGACAGTGGATCTCGGAGCGGAGGTGGCTATAGTTGGTTTGTGTGGAATGTGTCTGACAGTTTACTATGTTTGCCTGAAAATTATGAATTAAAATAAAATATTTTGAAAATAAGATACTTTGGGCTTACTTTCTGAATAAAACTTATTGGTGGTAGTGATAATAAAATATGATGTCTGTGAATAATTATAAAGACGTTTATTGAGCTAGTTATACCTTCTACGAATCTATACTAATATTATAAAGCTGAAGAGTTTGTTTGTTTCAACGCGCTAATCTCAGGAACTACTAGACCGATTCGAAAAATTTTTTAGTGTTAGATAACGCATTTACCGAGGTAGGCTATATATCATCCCGATATTCCCATTATTATAACAATATGAATAAAATACATTCTATTTATAATAGTTGCGATGAAAATTATCAAATAAACAAATACTTATGTTAGTTAAATAAAAACGTTTTCTTTGTTCATTTAAAAAAAGTACCTAAATTAATCATTGAACTCTTACGACGTTAATGAAGGCGTTTTTGTACATTTTATAGCCTTCCAAAATTCTTATAAATCGATACAAAGACCATAAACAACAAGTATCTGTATACCCATTGACAAGCGCGTCTCTTCCACTCCCACAAGTCCGAGGTATAATTCTTCTCTATATATTCGTCGATCGGGTGAGCTTCTGTCTGTATGTCCTTATCTGACACTTTCGCTGTAAATAACAGAAACGATTACATAATATAACAGTGAAACTTTGTTTATCTCAGATGCAACCCTGAGGCTTATGCGTCAGGAAGTAGGCGGTGTTGGTTCACCGTTCCTGGGACATCATGAAGCTTGAGAGGTATCTGGCTCACGATTGACGACTTTACGTGTTTTTCTAGAAAAAGAGATTTTACTAACAAAATATTTTTTTACCCCACCCGGGATCTGACCTCGTTGAAACATAGTAAATTCTAAAGAACATTCTAAAAGCGCTTCGAAGGAGGTCGAAGGTCAAAGATGTGCAAACGGTAGAGCAACGAGTCAGTGCCAGTCATATATAAGGTGTTACCTAGCTAGCGTTTCATTTGTTTACAGGACATTCAGAACATGTACCTAAACACGAAAAAATAATGAAAAGAGTCGGCGAGAATTTGTAAATTTAATATGATTTTTTTTCAGTAGGATATTTTTTTAATATGTTTAATATTAAGAGTGAAATATTAAATTAAGAATTATGGCAGTCGCCAACTATTTCTTGACCTAACAAATATATAAAAATAATATCGCTACACCAACAAAATAAAAGCTCGATTTTTGTAGGACGGTCAACTAATCACTTCACAAAATATACTTTTCTTATAACATGTTCTGGTTGTTACGTTCAGTTATCGGACCAAATACAAAAAAGTGACACATACTGCTGGGCTGGTGTCTCACAACTAGCGTGGACACGTGTCTCACAGCATGCACGGCGTCCACGATGCCGAGCAGGTGAATAAGATGAGGGTTATTGCGGGAGTACTGGAGCACTTCGTTGACGTATCTGTGATGAGAATTGGACTATGCTGAGATTAACCCGTGTGGTGACAGGTTAGAATACGTGTGTCGCCACCCCATTTCTACCCATGGGTGTCGTAAGAGGCGTCAGAGGGTAATTCTGCTGCACAACATCTTTAGCTATAAAATAGTGGGAGCCGAGCATTGCACAAATGGGCCAAGCTCGCACCGGTGTAAGTACCACCCCCCAGCAGTAGACCGGCGTGAAGCAGTATTGCACTGTGTGCAGTACGGTGAGCGGATGCCCGGAGGCCTGTATTTCCATTCCATTCCTCTCCCATACTGCTCTACTCCTCTCTCAACTTCCTATTAATTATCATCTACTTATCCCCTCCCCTTCCTTTAAGCCGGCAAGGCATCTGCGACAATCTTATGTTGTAGATGTTCATGGGCTGCGGTCAATCACTTTACATCAGGTGAACCGCATGCCCCGCTTGCCTGCTTTAACATAAAGAAAAAAAATATCTGAGTCGGTAATAGTGTCAAAGGCTCTTATAAAAAGTAAATGCCATAGGGTATTGAGTAGTGTAATACTCAATAGCCTTAAGGACGCGTTCGAAAGGGTGGGAATGTCCGCTAGTTCAGAAAGACACTTATAACACGGGAGTAAAAACGCTGAGATGGCTGTATCACACCCACGCCATCGAAAGAGCCATTGAGATGTAGTGTGGCAAATTATTTTTAATAGATAGACATGTGAAAGTCTTTGAAACTAGAAATTAATGATTCACAGTCAAGAATGTTATGTTATAATTGTGATTAAGCAAATTAAGTGATAAAACATAGTAAAAAATAATGTTTACGGCCGTTTTCAATATTCTATCTTTCCCTTGTTTTGCTTACTAAAGTCAGACAAATCTATCAATTTGCACTTGTTTTGATTTCAATATCCTAACGACGGATACATTTGCTATGACTTTTGTCTATCTCTTGTCGTATAATTTGACATAACAATCTATCCATAATCATTGATACATTATTGAAAATGGCCGTTTGACTTTTTCCTATCTCTTGTCATATAATCTGACATAACCATCTATCCATAATCATTGATATATTATCGAAAATGGCCGTTACTCATCTTGCAAGCAAGAATAGTTTATAATATTGCCGATTCATAGTTTTGATGATCATCATTACCTACCTTTGCGGATCCTTACTGAAACGTGCGGCCATTTTAACGGAGCAGAACCCGTACCGCTCTCCCTTGCTCTTGATCAGACCCATCTTCATGTTGCTCGGTACCAGCGCTCCCACGCTTAAACACAGTGCACAGAAACCTAGGAACTAAAAAAAAAAATTAAACATTTTTTTTTAAATAGGTAAGAACAAAGGTTATCAAGATGAGCTGAGGCCCTATATTTTTATTTATTTATTTTTTTTTTTGTATTTCCTTTTATTGGTTTCCATACAACTTATACACTTAAACAGAAGTAGAAAAAAATAAGTTACTTCCTATAGGATGTGAATAGTGAACTTAATAACTGCAAACGTTCCAATTTAAAAACATGACACGTTTAAAACTTTTAGGGCGCTCTTTTGATTTACTACCACAGATAGAATAAATGACTAACTAACACAGTATAGAATTTAATTAGAATAAACATAAGTGAGCTATCGTAAGATTTTTTGTAGGCAAATAGTAAATTGTTTTGTAAACTTTCATTGTCTGTATTTCTCTCTATGTAACTGCTTGTGTATGGAATAAACTTTCTTTCTTTCTTTCTAAATTAGATAAAAGAAAATTTTTAATTCGAAGTTGAGTGAAATCGGTAGGGGATTACGAAGAAGTAGGTAGGCGATTTTCATATGAATATAGGCGAGTGTAGTATCACATGAAAGGTCTAGTTCACAGTCTAGCTCAGAGCGAGCCACTAGTAATAACAGATTAAAGAGTAGTAACTCTCACCTGCACATGTCGCTCCTTCATCGCACACAAGCTGTCGGTATACGCGACGTAGTTCCTGTACGAGCCGAGCGACACGCGCTCCTCCATACTGACGCGAGACGCGCGCTCCTGGTCTGATATTACTGCGCGACCTTTTAGCATCGTTTGCACGAGCGCGTAGGGCACCTTTTACCAGAAGTTTTTTATAATAGCCTGGTAGCCTCAACAGAGACTAGCTAAGCACGCAGGAGATATTATAGTGCACAAGAATGTGTGGAAACAGACTGACACTCGTGGAAATGGACCGACGGCTTTACGTGCTCTCTGAGCCACGGGGGTGTTCCAACACCGCCAACTTCCAGACTCAGGGCTGTTGGCCCCACCCGGGATTCGAACCCGAGACCCCTCGATCTGTAGTCAATGATGCAACCACTAAACCAAGGAGACAGTCAATATTTTCAGTCCGTTATTATAGTACAAATAAATAAATATTCCTGGACATTTAACACTATCCCATCTAGTGCCAAACTAAGCAAAGCTTGTACTATGGAAACTAGATAACTGATAGACATACTTAATCATACTTTTTTTTAATACATACAATAGATAAATTAACATTCAGTCAGTAAAAAATTACAATGTTCACATCATAATTTTCTACTCGTTGGGATCGAATAAATTGTGAAAAGTCATAACAAATGCTATCCGTCGACAGCGAATTGAAATCAAAGTAAGTGCAAATAGATAGATTTGCCTGACTTTAGTAAGCAAAACAAGGGATAGATAGAATATTGAAAACGGCGGTTAATATACTAATTTTAGAGATACCTTCATCTGCTCCTGTATGAAGCCCAGGCTGACCATCAGCCGGTTGACGGTGGACACCAGAAACATTATGTTCTGCATGGATCGCCACACGTGCCATACTCGAGAAAACAGGGGCTGCAAAGAATTCACTCCTTTAAAAAAATTTAAAAAAATTAAATTGATTAATATCAATTTCAATTTTTTGACCTTAATTTAAATTTTGAACCTCATTCAAAATTTTGTTCTAATTTTACTTTATGATTTTAAATTTTAATCTATTGTATTGTATTGACCTATGAATTATGTAGCCGTAATTAGTAATTTGTAATATAACATATTATAGCTAAACTTCCCGTGGTCCCGCGATACAGGCATTGCCTAGTGCGGGAACCATTGCCAATTGTATCAAAGTAACCTACGATAACTTCAAAAGGACTTCTTTGTTTTCTTTTATGTGTGAAAAATTTTGAATAATTAATGAAACGTATGTATGTCTTTTTGAAGTAATAAAGATTTTATTTATTTATTTATTTATTTATTTATTTATTTATTTATTCACTCCTTTATATGAAGAAAGCTATATATCTTCAACTTTAGCTAAATATTATGCTTTTAACTTGAGGGGCCGACCCTTAATCATGTTGAGTTTTGTAGTATTTTATTTTGTTTGTTTTAACGCGAGTATTTCCCATATTAAATAAAATACTTTTCAAAAAATTTTAAACGCTATAAAAGTATAAAGTGCTCGAAACGTCGGTTCGATAATAATGTAAAATAAAGTATAATAAACCGCGTTTAAAATCCTTTAAAAAGTATTTTATTTAACACGTTAAGTTTTTTTGACTTCATTTACTTTTATTTGAATAAGCTCCGAAAGTCCTGGACCGATTTTGATGAAATTTTGCACAGATTAAAATAACAGTGAAAAAATATTGCTAAACATTTTTTTAAACATAGCGCATTATTTTTAGCGAAACATGAAAATTACAAAAAAAGCTTGTATATAACTAAATACTAATATGTATAGTATTATATTACACGACTCTACAAAAAAAAATTCGTTTTTTGTCCTAAAGTTTATTTTATGATTTTCTGTTTAATTATTATAAAAACGTTTTTGGTTTTTGTATAAATGTTAGTTTATTTTTAATAAAAAATGTAAAGGTGTGCACATTTAAATCATTTCCTACTTTTTTGTAAGTTATATTGACAGTAAAACTCAATAAAAATATTTATTTGAAAGGTTTCATTTCCAATTAATAATTATAACCACAGCAATTGTCTAAATAGAAAAGCAAACTTTTTAATGCCATATATATTTTTTTCGTCTTATTTCGACCTAGAGAATTCAAATTTAATGTTTTGAAATGAAAATCAAATTATGTGTTGACCTGTGTTATCTGTGACAATACTTACAAACACGGTGACGATGGGCACCGCTGCTTTATACTTCACCGCCGCGTGCAGCTCCTCGAGCACCAAGCGGAACTTGTCCACCTGCTGTGTTCCACTTTGCACCATACTCTCCACGTCAGTCAGCAGCTTGCGGATGTACAACTCGTACTGGCGGTTGAACGCGAGCAATTC